>JAQIWS010000594.1:0-18643 GCA_034696085.1 Stigmatogaster subterranea | reverse complement strand
AAATAAATATGCAAATTTGCGTCACGAAGGAAACAGACAATTATAACATTGACATATATTTTCGCCATTATCGGCGACCCTATAACTTCGTCCTTTTGTCGTAAACCCAATTTTTACGCGTGAATAGTTCCATTCAACGCGCGGGGAAAACATATTTCTGCAATTCGAAACGCAAACACGTAAACAATATTTTTCGTCGACCGACTTTATACATTTTCCTTTTAAATAAAACCATAACTATTATAAATTAACAAACGTTACAAAAAAACGTAAAATATAAATAAACAAACTTTTTTTTTTTTTAAAGTTAGAAAACACGAGGGAAAAAAATTATCGAGTAAAATATTTTCCGTAGGAAAAATTAATTGGAAAAAAAACCAAAACAAAATAAAATCGAACGTTATCGTTTCTTACCTGCGAAACGAGCCACAAAATCGTGAACGCGAGTAAAAATCTATTCATCCCGTAAACATAATGATGGGAAAAAATAAAAAAAAGAAGGATTCTTTTTACACGACGCTTAACGAACTCTTACGAGTTTTCCGTGCACTGCGCATCGAAAATTGAGAGAAAAAAAAAAGTCCGATCATTTAAGAGCGCGAATTAAAAATCGATTAATTGTTTTTTCTTAGCTTAAAACTTTTGCTCGCTTTCTAATGCTACAGCGGAATAAACGGCCTTGTGATTCTGCGTTTTCCATGTACGGCAGTCGTACGGCGTTTTACCGGCAGAGTCCAAGTGCGACTCGAATTTAGGGGAGATGAGTTAAGGTTTAAGGTTTGCTATTAAAAGAAAAAAGGAAAAAAGTAACAGGTGTTTTATAGATGGGTAAGATAGAGTCTGAGAACAGATGGTGTCGAGTTTCTAGTTAAAGTACAAAGTTTTGTTGTTGATTGGCAGCGGATAAAAACAAACCTTACGCTCCGTCGTTTACGAGTGTCTTAAGGGTTGTGAGATTAGATTAGATTTGTTTTTTTTCAACGTGCAATTAGAGGGGCCGAGTAAATATTTACCGAATTTTGGTCAAATTCAAAATTTGACGAATCGAGTTTTGTGTTTTATTACTCGCGTCGAATAAAAATGTGGCGTTTTATTGTAAGGTAAATTAGTTTAGGTTAAAATTAAGGTATTTTAAAGATCTCGTTTAACTTTAATAATTATTATTCCCGCGATCTCTCGCTCCAATTTTGTTTTTTAAATTTGCATGCCATGCAAATACATTCTCTTCACATTAGACATGCGTGGTTGATTTTTTAACTCTCGCATTATCATCGAGTGCCATCTTGGTTCTGCGAATGGGTAGTCATTAAACCAGATGGCCCACTTCCGCTCATTATATCAGTAATATTATGTCACCCCTATTCGCAATTATTTCTCTACGAGTTCAAGTCCATGGTCATCGAAATGACGTCATTCGATAAACGGCATCATTTTTTTTCCCGACACAAAATTTATAACTCGCATTAATATTTAGCCTAAAAATATGTTGTAAGATGGATTGAAAAAGTTTCGACACTTTAATTACGTAACGTTCTTATTCATCTCTCAATCCGAATTTCCTCCATTTAGATGAGCCATCCTCTAATCGCAAAATACAATTTCAAGGTTAAATTTCGGAACGATATCATCGAGATATTCAACCTTGGAGAATAATAAACGATTCGTTTTTATTTATTTATCTCCACATCAAATTACAGTTCGTTGCCGTAAAAATGATTTACGACCTTCGTATTACGAATGCAAAAAAGGAAATTAAGAAGAAATCGTTCTAAGGTCTCGGCGAGGAGATCGAGAACCAAATAAAAGTCGATGCTGTCTAACTGTAAACTTAAATATATTTTGCTCACGGCGTTGAGGATCCGTGGGAGTAAAATATGGAGACCGTGACCCCACGCGACCTTTTCCATCACAGGTAATCAGTATGCAAACGAAACGTTTGTCCACCTGCTCTCTTTGTCAGGTGCGCTTTTAAAAGCGTAATCTCGATTTTTATTAATTCATACAGAGCGGATAATCCAGTTAATGTCACTTTCCTCGTATAAAATATTTTTATTAACGAGGATTTTAACAAATGCGTTGCCGTAAGAATTTTTAATTTCGACGCGATTTAAATTACGAATTTGCGTGTTAGTGGGTGATAAATTTTTAATCGTAAAAAGGTCAGCGTCCACGATAACCGCAACCCGCGACAAATATTAACATTTTTTTTCTCGTTAAATTGCGGTTTTTATGAACAGGAAGCGATGAAAAAGATAAGATTAAATTTGTTTTGAACAAATTTTAAGAGGATTACAAAATTTAAGGCGAGGAAAAATAAATTGCATTTGAATAAGTTGATACACATTTAACGCGCGAATTTTCTTATGAAAAAAAAATTTATAATTGCAGCAGTAATTGAAAAAAAATTGCGAACAAATGTTTTAAATCGGTTTACTACATTTTTCTTCTCCGTTGGGGCCGACCGTCGGAGCTCATTTAAGATTAATTTCAACATTTTTGTTTATTTGCTCTTCGTATAAATTAATGTCGGGTATAAAAAGTGAAAAATCTCACAACTCTGGAGAGAACTTAGAATTCTGGAGAAAATACACGAGTATATTGTGTTCAACTTGCAAGTACAGTACTATTTGTAATATTTCTGTAGTATAAAGACCGTATTTTTATTTTTCAGCTTTCGGCGTTGATCAAAACTCGTACAAAATTTTCTCGGTTCGGCGTTTTTTCACTAGAGGGAGACTCCGTCGTAATTGTTAACCCGCGCCATTTTAAAATCCCATTTCGACCACGACTGTGAGATCTGATTGCGTTGTGTGAGGAAAATGATTTCGATGTTCGAGTTACGAGGTTCGCGAGCGTTAATTAATAATCAACGACGAAGAAGCCGGAGTTCGGTGTTTGGATCCTTCCGCGTGACACGGGTTCGTACGAGATAGAAACCTAAACAACAACGATTGGAATTATCGTTAGGTAATCGCAGGTACAAATAATGTGGAAATATGAAACGATTTATTTTTCTGAGTTTAACAGTATATTTTTTTGTTTAAAGTACTCTTCCGCCCTTTTCATGCCGTACCTGAAATAAAGACGAAATACGGATAAGATTGGTGGTTGAAGTCGAACTACGTCGAAAATAGGTTTTACTCGAATAAGTCGAATTCCAACGTGGACAAAGCCGAGCCTAATATTCCGCTTATCACCATCATCATGTGAGTAGCTAAGGCATATTTTTGTACCTGATCGTAAAGTTCATCTACGTCTCGCTTCGAAATCTCATTTTTCTTATTTTTTGCAGTAAAATGATTCAAATATTCGCGTAACCACTCGCGCTGAGATTCTTCGCTCGGGCACAAATCGAAGTTAGGACGATCGTCGAGACCCGCGTACGATACGAAATGAGCGGCTATATCGTAAGCTTGATTATTGAATCCGGCGTATTCGAAGTCGAGGAACATTATTTTGCCTTGAAAGTAAAAATTATTAAATATATTATTTAATGGTTAACTCGAGAGATTTACGCGTACGTTTAGCAGAATCCCACAAAATATTTTCCAGTCTGGGATCGCCGTGGCAATACACTATCGGCGAAGGAACGTTATTTAAGTACGTTTCCAAAAATGTTACTTCCTTCCTGAGATTTTCTTTGGTTGGAAAAAGTACTTTGTACCTAAACAATTCGTTTTATTAATTTTGGACCTTAATAAATTTTTCGGACTTTTACCTTTGATTTTTTATCGGATCTGGTAAATTGTCCGGGAGTAAGTTAATATACTTATACAAAATCGGAAACGTGTTTGACTTTTCTGGAATTGCGTCGGGACTGTGTGTGGAGTGAATCACCGCTAAACCTTTCGCCACATTTCTATGATTAATTAACCCGATTAACACAGCTCACTTCAGTTACATTCTTATAGTACAATTTTTGACGCGATTAATATAAAATTCTCACTTCCATACGTTTTTTTGATTTACTAAATCGATACTGAGAGTTTCTCCGTCCAGAAAACTATAGCAAAATCCATTTTGGAAAATTGCGACTACTTTTGCCGCGTAGCCGCGTTTGTTGATCAACTGATTCGAAAAATACACTCATTCTTAAATTTTATTTTCGTCGAATAATCCAGCTTTATCACCTTACCTGATTACCCAGAATTTCTGCTTTTCTATTGACGTAAGGTGACATTTCGTGACGACATATCTTTACCACGATTGCATCATTGGTTCGAGTCGCACTCGCAGCGTGACAGCTTATTAACGTGTTAACTTTTCCCTTATCGTAAAACTTTTTTCGAAGGTCATTTTTTTAATAAAATAATTAATATTTAGTTCGTAACGATTACGTAAGCATTTTCTTACCCGGTAATTAATTTGTTCGATGTTCCAATGTGGCCGTATGTGTCGAATTAATTTTTTTACTCCTTCCGTTGGATTTTTAGAACAGATTTGAAGCGGGACGTGCTTCACCATGGTTAGAAGAGGAAAACTGGACATGGCGCGAAGAGGATTTTCTTATTGGTTACTTCGTTATCGGTGGAAAACTTGATCAGTAATCTCCTTTGACCGCTCTTCGATAGGAAAAACGTCAACGACACTAAATATAGTATCACGTTTGACAATTTTAAATCGCACTAGGAGAAATGGTTGATTGATTTTTTAAAAACTAAATTTGTAAATTAACAAATGACAGAAACAAAAAAATTACTGCATTTAAGAATGTAAGTTTTAACGCTAGCAACCAGCTTGGTAAATTTTCTTACACATTTTTTTTCTTTTAGTAATCAACGACTACGGTACAAATTACAAAAAAATGTAATTTTCTCGGCACTTCAGTCTCGATAAGAGTAATAATGTTCCTCGTCATCAAAACGACTGGTGACCTCAGGAATTGGAGTAAGTATAATACTTTTATTTTCTCGCGAGACCTTTAGTTGCTGATAAGATTAGACAGTTACGTCCAATCTCAGCTGTTATCACCTCATGAACGTTGTCGCGTGTATAATAGTCAGTGATCCGGCATTCCCAGTTGCTATGCCTCGCCCAGCCATTACTCCTTCAGTAATTTTAATTTTATTTTTTGTACCGTTTAGTTTTGCGATAGATATCCAGAATGGCGTTTACAGGGATATAATTATTGCTATTTCACCGAACCTGCGTGAAGACAGTTTGGAAAACATTACGCTTAACCTTCGCGTATGTATTTGCTCGCTCGGCGTGTTTTTTGCAGTTTATAACCCGAAATTTTAACACGTATAAATTTTTAATGATTTTTTTTAGAGATTGTTCACGAAGGGATCGAGTCTTTTGTGTAATGCGACTGACGGCAGTGCAGTATTTGGCGAGATAACTATCGTGGTACCGAGTGGTTGGAAAGTGTCGAATAGTTTGAACCTCAGAAAAGCCGAACCAAAAGGAAAAAAAATTTTCAATGCTGATATTCGAGTGGACGACGTGTCTGATTTCACCGTACGACGGGCGGGCCGTTGCGGTCAACGAGGTGAAAATATTCAAGTTCCGGCGAGTGAGATTTTAAATCCGGTGAAATCGACCGCGAAATCATTAATTTCCGCCTGGAGTCAATTTCGTTACGGCGTTTATCCGGAATACTCGCCCGGGAACTATTACGATCGGAAGTTAAACCAATTCCTTCCAAACTCCTGTACAAATGTGCCCTTAAATTTCACTTACGAGTAATGTAGAGAATCTATTTTCTTCCCGGTGTAATTACTAATATATGTCTCTTACTATTTATAGAAACTCAATTTGTTACAACGAATCATCGGCTGACTGCGAAATTAATGTAAATTTAGCCGAAAACTATGGAATTTCGTCATCTTTACTGCATCGCACGGATTTTGCAAATGTGAGTAAAAAAAATTTTTTTGCTGAATAAATCGCGCAGTCGATGTAACGTTCACGATTTAAACATTTCAGGTGAAATATTTTTGCGACGAATCCACGCATAACAAATTAGCGGACACGTTGCAGAATAGAATGTGCGACCGAAAAAGCGTCAAAGAGATCATAAATCAAAACGAAGATTTCGCTTCTGGCTTTCGACATCTCACTTGCAACATTTCACCCGTGGAAATTTCTTACGTGCAGCACAATTGTCAACGAATATTCATTGGTTTTGCGTTGAAAGAAGAGCATAATTTTGACGAGGTAACTATTTAAAAAATTCAAACAACTTAGTAACGTTAATTAATTGTACAAATGTTGCTCTAGATCGTTAGTAGTTTTCAATCATCGTTATTACTTACGCTGTTAACGACAGTTTTAAAAGGATGCACGGTAACATTATTAAATGACGACATAATTTTATTTAACGAAACAGTCGGTGAAGATCGTAGTGATTTAATTAAGTCGATTAGTGCTAAATTGGGTAAAAACAAACTAAAACCTTCCTCCAGTATACGCAATATGTTGAATATCATCAAACAGGTAAAATTAGAGAAATATGAGAAAAGTGAGAGTAAATCCAAAACTTTTTTGTAGGAAGTGAATGACTCGACTAGAATTTGCGATTATTTCTTTTTATTATTTATTAATGCACCAAAAAAATCGTTTTGGGAAAACGCGGAAGACGGAAAAGACTCGGACGACACTTCGGTAGAATTTATCCAAGATCGCAAAAAAGGATCCGCTTCTCGCGCTAGTAAAAGGACGCGTCCGACCAATAAGAAAGTTGACTACACGCTCGTAAATGAGTTCAAAGAATTAGATATTCGCGTGTACGGTGTCCTCGTTGGAAACTCTACCGACTATAATTTAGATGTGCTAACATCTGCTACGGGCGGTGAAACTTACGTCGTCGTACTCGATGACGGACATATTTCTGATTTCATAGTTCCCATGATTGCTCTTAACGACAATGAGAGGAAAAAACATTCATTGGTAATTAGAGTTTTAAGCTTAACGTACTAAATTGAGATAGGATTATTTACATTGCCTATCCGGCGTAGTACTAATTTTAGGTTTTCGTGTACTTTTTGTGTGTAGATGCTCCAACAACATTTTGGCACGGATAAAACGAAATACACGCTCTCGTATAAAAGTGACAAAACAGACGCTACGTTGCTCATAAAGCACAGCAATGTGAACAATTTGAAAAGTATTTCGGTACGTAACCGAGAGACTCCTACGAAAATAGACTGTGTAGCGATATCCTTAACGAATGCAACATCTTGCAACGTTTACAGCGCATCTGCACGTAGTTTTTACAACGGAACCGTAAGATTTTTTTTTAAACATTGTAACAGATGAGTAATATAAGTAATATGTATCGTTCGATGAACCAGATTGAGGAATGGACGGCAGAAACCGAAACGGAAATTCCATCTCCCGTGAGCGTGACCGTGGTTAGTCGATCTAAACGACAAGGAGCCGGCTTAGAGCTCAGTCCTAGCGATAATATGACGGGATCAGACATTGATTTTCGAGAAAAAAGTTTAATTCTCTACGTGTGCGTCGCGTTTAGACGGGCTCCAGTGCGCAATGCCGAAGTTGAATTAATCATTTCGTCGGGAGAGGCGACAAAGTTTCCGATATTCGACGACGGCAAAGGTAATTCTGAAACCCGCTGGTTTGAGTTACTAGTTTTCACGTTAGAAAATTTTTAGTTGGAGACGTCAAAAAAGGAGATGGTTGTTACACTGGATTATGGGATCGTTGCGTACGACCGGGTCGGTACAATATTCACTTCGACGTTACTACCACTCCAGAATCGTGCGCTCTAAGAAAACTCGCTAATGGTCAAATTATTTGCGAACCAATTGTTTCCGGAGCACAACGTGAAACCAATCCGAAATCGATTTCAGTAAGAGCGTGCAGAAAACATTTAACTGGCGATTTCGTAAAGGATTTAAAAGTAGACTTCAGCGAATACGGCACTTCTATGGCAACAATTACGTGGACCAATACGTGGGATACCGACACAGGTTCGTAGGATAATCGTCGCGGTAAATACTCAGTTCTTTTACTCATTCTCACGTAAAATTCTTTTTAGTTGCTAATCTAACTCTGCGATATTTGCCATACCCAACACGGTCCAGAAACGTTACGGAATGGGCCAACAGCACTTTACTTCTGGACGTCAAAATCGAGCCTAAGGACAACAAACAAAAGTATCCATTGGATTTGGCGCACTTAAATGAAAAATATTTCACTATCGCCCTGCGAGCGGAAGACGAAGCCGGAAAATCGGAAGTTTCATTGCCGGTAAATGTCAGTATGCCAACTTGGCCCAGTACAACCATCACGGAATCTTCGATGAATTCTACGACGGCGGTGGAAACAACTACTAACGCAACGGCGATTGGAGAAACAACGACTACTAACGCAACGGCGATTAGAGAAACAACGACTACCGTAACTATTAGTAACGTGACACCCACGGTGCCGAACCCGCAGCAGGAAAAAAATTACGTGGTTATTATTGTCAGCGTAATAGTTGCTACTGTTTTTGCTGGGATGATACTACTCTTTGTGTTCCGTAAATGGCGTATGAATCGTAAAAATGTCGCGATTTGCGAATCAGCCGAAAACAATTTTGTTCTTTAATCGCGTCGTTATTACTATACGCAGAATTTGTTGATTTTGCGTGATGTAAAACTGAATGAAAAGATTCAGTTTATAGATCTGATGCGTGCAAGTATCTTTACAGCCTCGACACGGATATTATTTTACAAAAGAAAAAAGAATTACCGGTATTTTCGATTAACATACCAAAGTGATTTATCAATTATCATATAAATATTTGCTGCAACCATGTGCAGTATTCGCGTTACTTTTTCGCAACAATTTTAATTTATTTCTGCGACTATCATACCGTGTGTGTAGAGCGAAGCATCCAATCTCTGATTGGTTGTCGATTACTACAAGCGTACGGTAAATACAGGTGTTTCTGTACATTCCTCTGTTATTATACTATGTACAATAATGACTAGCATCGTGTATGGATAATGATAGGAAAATATTTCACCAGATGCATTACTGACAAATTTCGATTCGATGTACTGAAGTGTAAATAAACATATTTACACGAATAATTTTATTTAGCGTTTTTATTGCATTCACTCGAGTTACGGTACCAGAAATAAATATATATTTATTTATTTCTGAGAGTACTTATAGTTTAAAATATAGCATTTACTCGACTAATGCACATTTAATCGATTTCACGGTTTTTTTCCATTGCAGTTTACTCTTAAATACAGCCTCGTCTTTTATGTTCGTTAGGTTCGATTATGCTCTTCCTCAAAGATGCTATCAACGTGTTTCGAGTTTTACCACTAGGTGGAGACGCCGTCATAATGTTAATGCGCGCCATTTTAAAATCCCATTTTGAGTCTGAAGATGTCAACGTGCGGAGAATGAGAATGAATCCGATATTCGTGTGGCGAGTGGCGAAATCCTTTCAGTCAACGACGAGGTGACAAACGAGTCGATTCAACTTCTTTGAAAGGTAACTTTCCCAAAATATTGATTTACGCTTAAGCAATTTCGTATTCAATATTTGAGGGTTATGTCTCGAGATATTTGTATAAATATATCGTTTTAAATTTAGTTGTTGATCAAATTTTACAAATTGTCCGATAATAAGTTATGATAATTACACACGATTAGTGAGTCATGTATTTGAATTTTCTGGGAATTTCGCTTTATTTTGATTCACCGCTATAATCGTGATTATATCCGAAATACTCCCCGATAAATGTTTTGTTGATTAATTAAATCGATACCCGAGATTTACCGCCCAAAACGCAGTACCAAATTCATCGTGGAATAATTCCACTAATTTTGCCGCAATCATTACCGAGTAGTTGACTTATCATAATTTCAGCTCTTCGCTCGTTGACGTATGCTTAGAAATCACGATTGCATTCGATCGATCGAGGTATTGGACGTTGATTTCCTCTTATCGTTGAATTTATTTTTATAAATTCCTTTATTTAATCAATGATTAATGTGTTTTCTCGCGAAGATTACGCAAAATATTTCTGATCGGTAATTAATCACTTCGACCTTACAACGGGGTCGAGAGTTTTGAATTAAATTTTTTATTTCTTCCGCTTGATTTCGGCAGTGGATTTTAAACGGGTCGTGCCGAAAAGAACACACCTAATTCTTCATCGGTTAATCAGTTTCGGTTCGAAGATTTGACCGCCCACATTTTACCAATAGCAAAATCGTCAATAACGTTCAGTTTTGCGTTTCAGACTCGAACTAATTCCTCGCCTCTTTATTATAAATTCCCTGTACATACAAATCTACCTGTAAAAAAGTGAATAAAAATTATTTATTGGCAAATTGTTCTTCTTGAGCGTGTTGTGATATTAAATTGAAGTTTTTCCGACACGTCCTCTTCGCGAAGATCGATCGTTCTTTCATAACCTCTATTGCTAATGATCTCAGGAATTTAGGTGAAACATATAGTTCTACTTTTACAAAAATTTTAGTTTGCTGATAAGATTAAAAAGTTATGCCCTAATCGCGATCTTTATCACGTCATGCGCGTACGTTGTCGCGTATAAAACAGTTAGTCATTGGGAATTAGCAGCTGCCATGCCTCGTCTGGTGGTTTTTCCTCTACTAATTTCTATTCTATCGTGGATACCGAGTTGTTACGCGATAGATTTCCAAAATGCAATCTACGAGAATGTGGTTATCGGTTTATCATCGAGTCTACCCGATGATTCTTTAGAAAATATTACGGTTAATATTCAGGTACGTATTCTCCTCCAAAAATATTTAATTTCGATTCTAATATGATTCGTTTACAGAGATTGTTCACCGAGGGATCGAGTGTTTTGTGTAAAGCTACCGACGGCAGAGCAGTATTTGGTGGGGTAACTATCGTCGTGCCGTCTGATTGGAATATTTCGAGCAGCTTGAATCTCGAGAAAGTGAAACCGAAAGGAGAGAATTTTCAAAATGCGGACATTCAAGTGGACGAGGTATTTGATTTTGTCGTACGGCGGGTTGGTAGTTGCGGTCAACGAGGTGAAAATATTCAAGTTCCGGCGAGTGAGATTTTAAATCCGGGGAATTCGACGGCGAAATCGTTGATTTCCGCGTGGAGTCAATTTCGTTACGGAGTTTATCCCGAAAATTCGCCCGGAAACTACTACGATTCGGAGACGAAACAATTTCTTCCAAACTCTTGTACAGATGTGCCCTTAAATTTCACTTACGAGTAATGTAGAGAATCTATTTTCTTCTCGGTGTAATTATTAATATATATGTTTCATTATCTATAGAAACTCGATTTGTCACAACGAATCATCGGCTGATTGCGAAATTAATATAAATTTAGAAGAAAACGATGGTATTACGTCATCGTTATTATATAGGACGGATCTTGCAAATGTGAGCACAAATTTTTTTTTATTCTTTCGAATTAATCGCAGTATCGTTAATGGTTTAAACATTTTAGGTTGAATATTTTTGCAACGAATCTACGCATAATAAATTAGCGCAAACGCTGCAGAACCGAATGTGCGATCGGAGAAGCGTCAAAGAGATCATAAATCAAAACGAAGATTTCGCTTCTGGCTTTCGACATCACGATTGCAACAACGTTTCACCCGTGAAAATTTCTTACGTGCAGTACAATTGTCAACGAATATTTATTGGCTTAGCATTGAAAGAAGAACATAACTTTGATGACGTAAGTAACAAAAAAATCCGAACAATTTAACGGTATTCATTCATTGTGCACGGTGTTACGCTAGATCATCAACAGTTTTCAATCGTCGCTTTTGCTTACGCTGTCAACAACAGCATCGGAAGGATCTACCGTAACATTGCTAAACGGCGACGAAATTTTGTTTAACGAAACAGTCGGTGAAGATCGGAGTGATCTAATTAAGTCGATCAGTGATAAATTTGGTAAAGACAAACTAAAACCTTCCTCCAATATACGCAATTTGTTGAACACCATCAGACGGGTAAAATTGAGATTGAATTAGTTTAAGCTACAGTAGAATGAATACAGAACTTTATTTTTTTTGCAGGAAGTAAATGATTCCACCGAAACTTGCGATTATTCTTTTTTATTGATTACTAACTCACCTAACGTACCCGTACGTACGACCGAGCCACCTCCGACAACGACCCAAATTACAACTACGGATAGTTTCGACGATGTCGACTACGGGAGTGGTTCCGAGCCGAGACTAAAGAGGAGTTTTTTAGAAGAAGAGTCGTTTTGGGAATACGCGGACGAAGGAGATGTCGCGAATGACGAAATTTCTTCAGAATTTCTTCAAGTTCGCAGAAAACGATCCGCTTCTTCGACGTCGACATCGGTCCGGAAAGAAGTTGACGACGAGTTGATAGATGCTTTCAAAGAATTAGGTATACGCGTTTACGGCGTCTCCGTCGGAAACTCCACCGACTATACCTTGGACGTGCTGACATCCGCTACCGGAGGTAAAACGTACGCCGTGGAGTCACTCGACGTCGGCGAAACTACCGGCTTTCTAGCCCCCATGATTGCACTTAGCGATAACGAGAAGAAGAAAAATTCATTGGTAAAATTTTTTAGCTTAACGTATTAAGTTGAGATAGAATTTATATTGCCGGTTATTAGCGCAATACTAATTGAGGATTTTCGTACTAAATTTTGAACGTAGACGCTGCAGCAAAATTTGGGCGCTGATAAAACGAAGTACGAACTCTCGTTTAAGACTGACAATCCAGACGTAGCACTGCTCATTCGGCACACGAATGTGAATGAATTGAAAAACATATCGCTTAGTAAGGGAACGACTGTTGTTCAAGCGGACTGCGTACCAATTTCCTCGATGAATGCGACGTCTTGCACCGTCAATACCGCGTCAACAAATAATGTTCACAGCTTATCAGTAAGATTTTTTTAAACTATAACGGACGGGCAATGTAAGTAATAAATATTGTTCGATGAAATAGGTTGAGGAATGGACGGCAGAAATCGAAACGGTAATTTCATCGCCCGTTAGCGTGACCATCGTTAGTCGATCTAAGCGACAAGCAGCCAATATAGAGCTCACTCCAGGCGATAATAGGACGGGACCAGACATTGATTTTCGAGAAAAAAGTTTATTTCTCTACGTGTGCGTCGAGTTTGGGCGGGCTGCAGTGCGCAATGCCGAGGTTGAATTAATCATTTCGTCGGGAGGGGCGACAAATTTCACGATTTTCGACGACGGCAAAGGTAATTCTTAAACCCACTGGTAATTGATTTTCTAATTTACCCATTATCAAATTTTTAGGTTCAGACGTAGTAAATGGAGATGGTTGTTATTCGACTGTGTGGGATCGCTGCGTGCGACCTGGTCGGTATAATATTGACTTCGTCGTTACTACCACTCCAGAATCGTGCGCCGTAAACGGTCGATTCCCTAATGGTACATTTATTTGCGACCATGTCGGTTCGGGAGCAAAGCGTATAAAAACTGCCGGATCGATTTTGGTAAAAGCTTGCAGAAAGTATTTAACCGGCGATTTCGTAAAAGATTTGAAAGTGGATTTCAAATACGGCACTTCTGAAGCTTTTATTACGTGGACCGATACGTGGGATATGGACACGGGTTCGTAAAGTTACTCGCTGCGGTAAATGCTAAGTATTTTACTTTTACTAAATGTTAATTTTTGTTTAGTTGCTGTTCTAACGCTAAGATATTTGCCATATCACACACCGTCGAGAAATGTCACGGAATGGGCTAACAGCACTTTGCTGCAAATCGTCAGGATCAGGCAGAAGAATGGCAAACGAACGTATCCCTTAGATTTGACTGGTGTAAGTGAAAAATATTTCTCCATCGCTCTGCGAGCGGAAGACGAAGCTGGAAAATCGGAAATTTCATTGCCGATGAATGTCACCATTCCCATTTGGTCCAGCACGTCTTCGACCGATACAGTGACTGATATCAAATCGACCCAGGCAATTCCGAACGGTACAGTGACTAATATCAAACAGGCAGTTCCGAACTCGACTCACATAAAACATTACCCCGGTATAATCATTAGTTTAGTATTTTTGATCGTTTTTGTTCTCGGGGGAGCGGTAGTACTTTTTATGCTTTACAAATGGCGCACGAATCGAAACGATATTGCGGCTAGCGAATTATTGCGATAGACAATTTTCGTTATTTCGTAATTTTCGTAATTTTCGAGAGAATGTATTGTTATTCGAACTGAAACTGAAAGAAAAGATAACACTCGATAATATTTTCGCAATTCTGTTAAAGATTTGATAAGAACACTTTAATTTTTTTTTAAATAAATAATGATAAAGTGTTTTTAAGGTTTAAATGCAAAGTGTAAAAGAAAAATACTGAGAAAAATACTAGGAAAAATATTTTCAGAGCACTGTTTATATTAAATTATTTGTAGAGAAAAAAAAACCAGTGAGTGGCACCTTTAATCGGGACAATTACCTGATACCGAACGAGATTTTTTTCTTTTACACTTTGTTTGTATAAATTAAGAATACAAAAATGAAATTAGCGTAATATATTTATTTTTGTTTGATTTTTGTCCGTGTTTTATTACTAGCGCGTTAGAATTTTTTTTCTCGTAGGGATGGAATGAATCTTTCGTAATATTGGACTCTATACTTGTATAGAATTTTGTTAATCGCTGTTACGTTTGGAAACTCCCAAATACAACTTCAATTTTCACGCGAGTTTGTCGATAAGTTGATAACACTCATTAAACTTTATTGCGTCGCGCGTGTGAAGTGCTGGAAGATTAATCAAAATTTCACGAAACCGAAACGCTTTTCGCTAGTGTAGCTTTTCATACATTTGTACGTTATTACGGTACTTGTAATACGTTTTGAACACTTGTCTCGATAAATAAATATAACTCTACTAATTTTTTCTGCTTCGTTTAACTTTGAATAACTAAAACGAAAATTTGTGAGGAACACTTGATTTCTAGAGATTTCCATGATATTGCTTTAATTTAATTTTTTTTTTCAGATGAATTGCCGAATCGTGTTTACCCTAAAAAATATCCAGTTAGGTTTAAATTATGACGATTCGTTTAAAATTTACTCATTTTTTGAATTGCCTACAGCCGAAAATAGCGAAATTCTAAAAATAACTGACTATTACGCGTCTACTAATTAAGCGCATCCTAGCAATCACCCCAAAAAAAAATCACTCCTCTCCAACATTATCTCCATTGCAATCTCTCGTTAAAAATAAGATGGGGGAAACCCACGTACCGTATTCTAAGATGTTAGGGTTAGTTACGTTATCTCAAGTGGTGGAGTCGAGTTTGTTGATTTTAACACCGATAAGACCACTAGAAATAACGGTCTTCTGTTTCCTCACCCTTATTTACCCCCGAATACCACGTACGGGACACCTGCAGGGGGTAGGGGAGGGGGGGGGGAAGCCAAAACCCCTTTAATCACCCGAAATTAATTTAGCAAAAAAGATGATTACACGATATCGAAGGGAAAAAGCAGCGAGCGTAGGTATTACAATTAAATTATCGTCTTAATAACTGTTATTGGCGACTTCTCCCGCCTTCGAAACCAGTTTGGTGGAACCCTCCCTGACAGACACCTCCCGTTCGGCTTTAATGGACGGATCTGCTTTACCCAGAATTCCCCCCTTTTGAGGGGGCTTGGACGGTCGGCGTATTGTCTATGGCCAGGACCACGAAGGAGATAAAGAGTCAACTCGCGAGCATTTTTTTTAAGCTAGTTGTTTAGGGTTATTAAGATTGCCGGGTCGTCTTTAAAGGTTAAAAGCACTGAACGGCAAATTTTAGTACGAGAAGATTACGCTCGGGGTACGCGGACGCGCTGAAGTTTTGTGAATAGGTACGTTTTATCGATCTTTAACCGATTGTCTTTATTTTTTCTAGTTGTTCCCCCTTCCCCCCTTTGAAATTATGATTTAGTAAAATATTTAATTTTGTGAAGAAAGGTGCACGATGATTGCAAAAATATTCTGCGCGGTATCGTGCAGTGCTGTTTTAGGTAAAATTTAATATTGTGATGGGTGCAAATTACCGTATTTAAAATAATTACAAATGGGAAAGAAAGGAAAATTGTTTAAAACAAATATTATTGTTCGTGTTTAGTTGGTAACGGATTTAATCATAATCGAAATATGGAAAATTAATTATGGAAAATATTTCGCGCGATGAGATTCCATTTTCTTAGGCAATGTAAGTTGAGTTAGAAGCTTAACGTTTCTCATGATCGTTAAGATTACCATCAGACCCGTCGGGGGGACAGATGTACTTAGCACGCCCCTACTGACATACCGTCACGTGACACCTCAGGAAATGTCCAACACGTTTTCTTTTAACCTCCCGCCCTTCCACGAGTCACGTGACTGGACCGTGCCAGAAAACGCGCGTAAATCTTTCTTCGCAAGATTTATATGACACGTAGCTCCTTTTGTCCAGTTATTTTTAAAAATAAACTTTTTTCCCCTAGTTTTGGTTTTTTTTCTTTCGACTTTTGTCCAAATTTTTCTCGCTTATTGCAATTATTAAAACAATTTTTATTTTTAGATATCAATAATGCTAATTCAGTGACCAGGTCATCAATGATGCTCGGAGTCATCCACGATAGAAAGACCACGATTTTTGCTTCAACCGGATATCATGTGGATTTATCGCATTCGAAGACGATACGTGGCTCTCGCGACGTTCCTCGTTTTCGGACTGTTCGTTCTGTCGTTGTCCATTTTCAGTCTTCAGGGAGAAATGAACGATGTGCTCGGCGTCGAAGATTATGGGCAGAAATTACTCACCAAATTTAATTTCAAATTGATGGATGAACTGAGGGACGAGTACGACGAAAACGATATCGTCGATGACTCCGAGGACGATTATGACTACGATTACGATAACGCGAATTCGAATTTCAAAGAAGGCGACTTTGACGCTGTCGCGCTTAACGCGACGATCCAGTCGACGAACGTAACGCAGCAACGCGGATTTCTTCGACGCAATGTCGAAAGAAAATTGCAAAGTCAGTGGGGAAACGCGAGGATTCGATCTAAAACTCCGAATAACGACCAAATACAGAAACTCGTGGAGAACAAAATTTTCTGGTCAGCGGAAGTGGAAGCCGTTAATCCGAGAGGTTCCTCGGACGACGAAGTTGAAAAATTATCAAAAATATTTCGGTCCAATCGCGTCACTTCCGTCCGTCCACCGTCGTGGGATCATTGCGGCCGTCCTAAAAACCAATTCGTGACTCTATCCGATGGATCTCACATGTGCGCGAGATATCGACATCCGCACGATTATCTCATACAAGGTGCGCGTTAAAATAAATCTGTTGAAAGTTTAAAAAAAATTATTTTTCACGATTTTATTCAATTTATTTCAGGAGAAGTAATGTCGTTTCACTTGGCGAGAACTTTGGGAATTTCTACCGTACCCGTCGTGGTGCTCTCGCAAATCGATCGATCAGCGAGTCAATGGACTTCGATGGAAATTCAAAAGAATTTGACGGCAGCCGGATGGACCAGAAATGGCACCATCGCTTTGATTCAGTGGATCGACAATCTCGAAAGAGATAAAATGCCCTCGATTGTCCTCGATGCCCTCTTAACGAGGAGAAACATATCTGAGAGGACTTTGAGCAATGCGAATTTGACTCGAGCGCAATCGGTCGAATTACTGCAGTGGAGTGACTTGGTGGTGTTTGATTACATCACTGGAAATTATGATCGGTAAGATACGTTGTTGATCAACACTTTCGGTCACCAAACATACAAAAATGTATTCGGTATTATTGATACAATGCGTATTTTTCGTTTTTAGAGTGGCTAGCATGCAGGATGCTGCGGAAAAAGAATCTAATCCGACCATTCTCAACGAAACGATTCATAATCTCGTCAAATCTACGAAAACCGGGAGTTTGTGGCTTATCGATAACGAGAGCGGTTTAGTGGACGCGTATTATCTTTTATACTCGCGGTCACAATCCGGACAGCAAAACATCAGATTCTCTTCGTTTCACCGAAGAATGTTGTCTACTTTTTGCGTCTTCCGTCGCTCTCTATATCGTAGGATCGCGGTCCTAAGTCGTCTCGCTAATCCGGCGAAGATTCTTCAAGGAGAAGCTGAGAAAAAGGAACCGTTGATTACGTTACTGCCGGACTTATCGAGAGATAAAGTATTTTGCAAACGCTTTCGGGAACGAATAATTTCAGTTCACGAGCACATGAAAAAATGTAACGGCAAGGAATCAGAGGCTTAATAATTGGACGCGGCATTCGTCGGCACCGGGGAAGAAATATAAAAGTAAATGATATTTAAATAAATTAAGACGCTAGTTTTGTATTAATTATTTCGACACTATTTATGAATTTATTTTTGAATAAAATTTACCACGTAATTTAATTTCGAGTTGAGTTTCAGAGACTATTCACTATCGTGATTTTTAGATAATAGCTCGCTGATAAAATCGGGTTCAAGTTTTATCAATTTGTCCACTTCTCCGTGACTAAGTCACAGTCACCACCTGAACCCAGTTCTAAATAGTCGCGTTTCCAGTAATCTAGCGTCAAAACCGTCTCAAAATGTTCCTCACCACTACCGTCGCCTACCGTTCGCCGAAGGTAAGACATTTTTCTCAATAAACGACGATACAATTTACAACTAAAGCTAAAAATACGGATCG
>JAQIWS010000593.1:0-18648 GCA_034696085.1 Stigmatogaster subterranea | reverse complement strand
TGGTAGAAACCCGTGTATACCCAAACAAACCCGTAAAACCCGTCGGGTTTTCTTACGGGTTTGCACGGGAACTTTAACCTGGGTTGTGTTGTTTTCTGGTAAGCTGCGGCCAAGTTTTGGACAGAATCAATTATTTCTTTTCTTACCCTGTGGCAGTTAGTGTTCAAGTTGTAACACCTGACCCAATTACAGCGCCCGGACTTAAATTTTGTTCTGCAGAAAGTGACTACGTATTAAACTTGCCGGAAGTCAAAGCATACCAATCCGACGCCGTACCGATAAATTGTGCATGTGATGCCGTTGTTTAAATTACTTAGAAAAGATGACATCAACATCTCCGCAATGTGGCCGAAGAGTAAATTATCAAATACACTCAAAAGTTGGACTGTTTTAAATGTAAGCAACTTTCCATTATTGACTTAAAATTGAAATTTATTTTACTACGCAAGTCATTTCTAATTACCAGTAATTACATTAAAATTGCAGAATGTTCCCCTAGAGAATTTTAATGATACAATTGAGATCGAAGATACAATCTTTGGCCAATGTACAACACTAGCTTATAGTAAGAAATGCGATTTCTGTAACAAGTCGCAATTATTAGTGCACATATTTCAATATTAGAGTACATGTTTTCTGGACCTGCTGTTAGAGCCGAAATCGAAATACGCTTACACAGTGGAAAATTGTGCTCACCCTCAGCTAAATTAGTATTTTTTAGAAAACAAAAATAAATAGTCTGATAGACGTTTAAAATATTTCTTTTCGTTATCTTTAGCTGGCTTTGAAAAATATTTTTGAATATTCGTATGGTTTAACTTTGGTTACTGGCTTTGAGTATCGCGTTAAAGTTGAATTCAGAACAGTAAGAAACCATTAATAAAAAAATTTCTCTGTAATAACAATACTATTGTTTCTGTTATTCTCTCAGTATAATTTTTATCATACTCCACTGAACAAATGTCACGGGAAAAAAAAAGATCTTTACACGATTTAAATATGAAATAAAGATGAAGTATAGCGACAGCTTTACTCACAAATATCGATAGCTTTACTATTTATGAGTAAAGCTGTCGCTATTCTACAGCTTTATTTCACATTTACATCATGTAAAGATCTTTTTTTTTCCTGTGTGTGTACGAAGTCAAGAATTTGATAATTGTTACAGTGAATGCGTTCAACACCAAATTTTTCAAGCGGTTAACTGCAGGTAAAAAGGGCCCGTTCATAAATATGTCACACTCCGAGGGCAAGGGAGGGATTCGAGAGTCGCGTGACAATTTAACACAAACCTAAGCATTAGTAAAATTAGTAACGTATGCGTGACAAAGAGGAGGTCTAAACCCGCGGATTTTAGGATGACATAATTTATGAACAACCCCAAACTACAGAATGTCATACTGTATCCAAACCAAGGTTTCTCAATCTGATCTCCCTTGTGTGGCCCTCTTTTTAAATTTCACATACAGTATCTCTGTGGCCCTCAAAATACAGTTGCTAAATTGTCATGCAGATACAATTTTGTGGTACGACTGGAGACTCACGGCCCTAAGCGATATTTTTATTTTTATTTGACTAGGCTGACTAATATAAACGCGCTGAATCCGAATCTGCAAACGGTTTTTGGCAGAAACGAATACTTTTCATTTTACGCACATTTGAAAATTTAAAACAATTTTGTCTTTTGGCGCCATTTTGTATTACGGCTGTTGTAATCCACTTCACTTACACGCTAATCCACTTCACTTACACGCTAATCCACTTCACTGACACATTAATCTACTTCACTGTCACACTAATCTATTTCACGCTAGTCCACCTCACACACTAATCTACCTCACTGTCCCACTAAACCACTTCACAGTGAGGCACATTAGTATGTGAGGTGGATTAGTGTGAAGTACATTAGTGTGACAGTGAAGTGGATTAGTGTGTAAATGAAGTGAATTAGTGTGTAAGTGAAGTAGATTAGTGTGTAAGTAAGGTGAATTAGTGTGTAAGTTAAGTGGATTAGTGTGTAAGTTATGTGGATTAGTGTGTAAGTGAGGTGGATTAGTGTGTAAGTTACGTGGATTAGTGGATAAGTGAAGTGGATTATAACAGCCATAGTACAAAATGGCGCCAAAAGACGAAATTGTTTTAAATTTTCAAATGCGCGTAAAATGAATAGTATTCGTTTCCGCCAAAAACCGTTTGCGGATTCGGATTCAGCGCGTTGATATTAGTCAGCCTTGTACAAAAAAAATGAAAATATCTCTCTGGGCCGTGAGTCTCCAGTCGTACCCATTTTGCCACTTTTGCACCATTCCCGTTGTTTTGATAACAAGATGATTGCCTGGGTAAATTAATTGCATAGAAAAAAACATAATTAATTTGATTGGATATTAGACGTAGCAACACACTATCTTGCTGCAGTGCATAATTCGTAGATCCAGAATTTTTTGTCACCTCCAAATATTTCCTGTGACAATCTAAAGCTTTGTTATGGCTCAGGAGTTTCTGGTTTTTCTCCAAAAGAATACACCGTACTTCTATCGCCCGATGACCTAATTTTGGCGACGTAAAACCACGGGGTAAAACCCTCATTACAACTAACCCTCGAATAGCGAAAAAAATTGTTATCCGTAACAAAATTTCCGAAAATTTCCTGTGACCACCTACAATTTTACTATTTCACACCAATATTCAAAATTTTGTACGTGGCTCCGAAAAATATCCTGTGGTCCTTTAGGGAGCCACATGGCTCCCGTAGAGAAACCCTGGTCTAGATTATCATACTATATTACATGTGGTATTTTTGATAGGTTACCATTTTTTGACGTCAAGATCAAGAAACCTATGTGTAATCCATCTAATGTATTGGATAATTTCAAAAAAGTTATGAAAATTTCAGTACAGCCTGATGTTTATCGTCAATGCAACTGTACTAGGGCTTGCAGTCACAGTCTATACTTTTTTTCACCTGTTATAACTCCACTTGATAATGACGAAACAACTATAGTCTATTCCGCAAGCGATACCATGGTATTATTATCTGAGGATGAAGCCTACAGCGTAATCAATTTACTAACTGACATTGGAGGAAATATTTCGTTATATTTGGGATTATCAATTTTACCTGGTCTACATATTACTTATTTTATTATCCGATATTTTATTAACAGATATCGGATCAAGCATTGTAAGATCTTTGCTGACGTAAAAATGTTGCGTGAGAACGTTAAATTGGCAAAGTGCTCTTATTCCTCATTAACAAACGGTAATTCATCAAACAAGATATGTTTAGCGACAATGACAATTAAACTAGTGTGCATGTGTTGTGCAATATATATCATCACAGAGAAGACCAAGTTTTATTTCACTTATCCAATAAGACTTACAGTTGAAGTGGAATCAGCAACCCAAGTGACATTTCCGACTATTACCGCTTGTGGAATGAGTGGGTATATTACGATGCAAAAAAAGAATTATGCAAAATCAAAAAACATCACAGATTGGTGTGATGTTGATATTCTGGATTTGTGGCGTTTTAAACCACAGATGACCTTTAGAAACTTGTGGGAAAAGTCAATTTTGGCATTGTGGCAAGTACGGGATGCAGTTGAGGTAAAGCGAGATGGAGTACGAAGTTTCTATTGACAACTTTTATTGATTGAAAGAATACGTTTATTTATGCTTCAGAATTTCAGTGGACTGAAAATAATGGAGCCAAATGTAACCGTGTTTCCAACCCATTTAGGAAACTGTTTTAATTTCGCATTTAGTACGATTATTGCTTATTAACATGGCTAATAATTGTTGATTGATTGGACAAACAACTAATGTCAATGGTTAATTCCGCAGTCGTTAGAGATAGCGCTCTATATACCTAGTGCGCCTACATATATTAGGACATTTTTATCTTTTATTAAATATCCAATTACAGTACAGGAAAGCCTCGCTTAGTTGCGGGTTTTGCTGCAGTGCGCAATTAACCGCACTAAGCGTGGCTTTCTGTAATTTCTTTTATAGTCCTGATTCTCCAAATCGCCTAACTGCGCTAATCACTAATTTATACTGCTACTTTTTTCACAGGGAAAGAAAATTTTTCTGGCATGCTCACAGTTTTCCCGCTAGTCTACACAAAATCGCAATTACAGCAATGTTATGATAACCATTTTCATGTAAGGCATATTTACTCAACAGTTCAAAATTTTACACTAACAGATACCAAAGTTCAAAGAAATTTGGTTGAAAATAATTTGACAAAGCAAAGAATTTTAAAGAATTGTAATCAAGTTTTTAAAAATTATTACTCAAATACCATATTATTGTAACAGGTTTACCACGATGATTTAGGATCGCAATCATGCAACATCTTAACCGAAAATTTGACACCAGTTCCGGCGGGAGTATTTTACGATTATGAATTGAAAACGGTTACTAGATCTTGATCATTTCCAATATACGTAAGGCTATAAATACTGAAAGTCATACGTATTGTACACTTTAGCTTCAACGTGTAGCCAACAAGAGACAACGCTGCAGCAGCAAAGAACACTATCAAAACTGCAATAAAAAATGTTTGAGACGTAAAGTAGCTGAAGCAAAATTATGCCGGTAGAACCCAGATGTTATTGATATTTTAAGAAATTTTTTAATTACTAATTTGATTCTCTCTAGATTGCCATTTATACTTACCACCAACGAATCAACTTGTGAATCAATATCAGCTGCAAAACAAAATCGCGAAGCATACTTAAAAATCCTCGCTAGAGTCACTCTGGGTATAGGTTGCAATTGCGTCATATCTTGTGAGGAAAACATCATCAGATTCCGCTTATACTCTTTATCCTTACCACTGAACAGTAAATTTATAACAGTAATATCTATGTCAAATAACATGATAGAGCACATTATTGAGGTTGAAAGTTATCCTATTATTTCATTATATTGCGACATCGGAAATAGCCTTGGATTAGCATTAGGGATGTCAGTGTTGACTATTTTACGATACATACGTATCCTATTTTCGATTGTCAGAAATAAAGTAAAAAAATGAGCGTAAGTAATTTAAATTTGCTGCAATTGACAAAACCTGTCTCATTTTGAAAATTCAACACGAAATAACTTTTCTCACTACATCAGTTTTCAAATATTTGAATTTTCAGCACGCCAACAATAACATGGCTAAAGTCATTTAAAAGTTGTTAAGACACGAAATTAATCTTAAATTTAAGCTAACTTTATTTTGTCGTACTTGTTAGTTGTTAGCCTTATATTGTTATTAATAATACTCAATACAGTGAATGCATTGCTAGGTATTTAATGTGATCACTTTAGGCCAACGCATTTTCGGTAACAATAGACGATTGACAATAATAGCCGAGAAACAATAGATAGCAAACATGTGATTGGTACTTTGCAAAAGTGTTGTAGAATTTGAGTGTGAGATGTGAGGTTTTAGATGGAAATAACCGATTATCAACGAGTTATGACTGAATATCAATGATTAGAGAATTTTCAATTGGAATGTGATTGTAATGGTGAACTGAATGATAAGTGTACGGTATTGTTTTTATAGTCAAGAAGTATTTTAATTTGACAGAATTAATAAATGTTTTGTAACTTGAATACTATAATGTGCATTAAAATTTGAATTAATTGTTTATCACTGCAGTTTTGGTGATTTATCAATGAGAAATCTAAATTTTAATTTTTAAAAAGTTGACAAAATGATGAAAAATTTCTAAATTTTGGTGGAAAAATGTAAGTATACAGCAAACTTAAAATTTTTCCAATTTTCATCTACTGAACGGCACTTTACTTAATTTATAATTGGAAAATTTAAAGGAAAATACAAAAATGCTCAAGTCCGATGACGTCACAAATAATACAAGACTCCTTACAATTCACTGTTTAATTTTTAGTGTTAATATCATTATGAGTATCCAAATCTGTTTTACTACCTTCTGAAAAACATTGAATCAAATGAGTCATGTCGAACTATACTAAACACACAATTTTCGCAACGTCATTTATTTCAGGTGTTTAAAAAACCCACCGAAAATCGAGATGAACCGTGAAATTAAGTCACCATCCCGAGAAATTTCAACGGGACAACGCGTAACAAGGACGACCAGAGGAGCGAAAAGAAAGTTGTCACCAAATCCTCGTTCCTACACTAAGTATAACCAGAACTACCATAATCTATTATTTTAAAACACAACAAAATAATTTAATTTTATTCGAACAGCCGAAATGCAACTGTCTATTTCAACAAAATTAAAACTGAATCTGAACCTAAAACCGAAACTGAATCGAAAATTTGGGATGAAGCACAGGATGAAATGATGACAACTGATCAAATGAATTTTTATTCTCTTCCACCCGAGCTTAAACTAAAAATTTTCACCTACGTACCTCAAAGCGAATTGATTACTAAAGTCGCACTCGTCTCAAAAGAATGGGAAGAATTGGCTAACGATGTTTCGTTATGGTGGAAAATCGATTTGGATCACCGATATCACTCAACTATCGATACGATGTTAGAACTTTTAAATCGTGCAGTCGTCGGTACCGAATCGACATTACGAGAATTGAGTTTTCTTTTCTTCATAACTTGGGAGACACCGACACATTTTGAAAATTTTAATCATCTTGTGACGATTAATTTTTACTTTTGTAATATTAATTCTGATGTGTTAGCTTTCTTGTTTAGTTATTGTCCCAAGTTAGAAGTGTTAAAACTGGATGGTTGTGTAACTGTCGATTTTGAGTCGTTCGAAGAGATTGTAAAATGAAAAAATTTGAGGGTTTTGCATTTGATTGGATGCGAGTTTCTGGATGGATTCAACTGCGTTGAACGAGTTACGACTGAATGTCAATATTTGGAGAAGTTTTACATGAAGTGTTGCGATATTCCTATGATTAACGAGTATGTTGGTTTAATAAATTAACATTTCTAGTACTAAATTTAAGTTTTCATTTTATTTTAGGTGCTTCTTAGAGCTTGCTAACTTAAAAAACTTCTACTTTAAGGAATTAGTTTTCAAACCAGAATCATTCCACTCTTTGTTAGAAGTTTCTCTCATTCGCAAGGACGTAATTAAGGTGAAAATAACTCAGTCAAATTTAATTTAATCTGCAAATATACTTTTATTTCAGAAATTTAACCCAAAGTTTACAAGTAAGTTTGAAATGAAAAGCACTTCGATGCCCGCGTGTATTATCACCTCGAGTTTTGGCGGAATAATAAGTAGATTTTTAAATCTAGAACGTATAGTTTTAAATAACTGCAAATATTTTGATGATGAAGGGCTGAGAATAATGACTGAAAAGTATAAGTTACCTATATAAATGATTATTTAGAAGTTAATTGATATTTAACTGGTTTTTATTTCGAAGTTGCCCTACGTTGAAGGATTTAAATTGTGACGCCTGTCGTCTTTTGACTGATGACGGATTATTGGCAATTGTACCTAATTGCAGTTATTAATCCAAGATTAAATCTTTCTAAAGAAATCTACATTTCGACTCACTTATTTTTTCACAGTGCCCTACAAAAACTAAGTCTTAAATATATTCTCTCGATCACCGGCAGATCTATACTACAAAATCTATTTCACTTCCCTGATTTGGTAACACTGAATTTTTGTCATTCTCGCAAAGTAAGCAAAAAATTTTAATTAACAAAACTTGTTTTGGATTTTCTGTAAATAAATATTATCCATATTTTTGTTACAGGTAGTCGTTGACGAGACAGTTAAAAATCTATTAGTACATCATTTTCCAAATCTCGAGGTAGTTGGTGGCAATGGAGCTTGGGGTTCGATAAATAGTTGAGTGATAATGATAATAACTGTATGTATTTAAATTTACCGCGACAAATTATTTTTGGTTACATAATTATCGAATTGAGAAAAAAAAGTCCTCCCTTAAACATTTAAAATATCAACGCTAGCTTTTAAGCACGGTGTTTGTGATTTGTAACATTTCTTGTGTGCGGTGGAATTTGAATTCATTTTGTTTTTAAGAAAAAACATAAAATTTTTGATGGAAAAATATATGTAGAATTAAGGTACTAAAATCATAATTTCGCAACATAATCTATTTCAGTCATTTAAAAAATCCACCGAAAATCAAAATGATCCGAATAATTAAGTCACCATCTCGAGCAATTTCAACGAGACAGACTTCTTGCCAACTTAAACGCGTAACAAAAGCAACAAGAGCGGCGAAAAGAAAGTTGTCACTAAATCCTCCTTCTTACACTAAGTATAACTACCTCAAACTATTATCTTAGAACAAGTATCAAAATTTAATTTTATTCGAACAGATTCCAAAGTATACATTTCAACACAATTAAAACTGAATCTGAACCTGAAATTTGGGATGAAGTGATAACAACTGATCAAATGAATTTTAATTCTCTTCCATCCGAGCTTAAACTAAAAATTTTCACCTACTTGACTCAAAGGGAATTGATTAGCAAAGTTGCTAACGTGTCAAAAGAGTGGGAAGAATTAGCTTACGATGCTTCGTTATGGTGGAAAATCGATTTGGATTACCGATATCACTCAACCAACGATAAGACGTTAGAACTTTTAAATCGCACTCGTACCGAATCTACACTTCGAAAATTAAGTTTTCGTTTCTTCAGAGATTGGGAGACACTGACACATTTTGAAAATTTTAATCGTCTTGTGACGATTAATTTTTGCTTCTGTAATATTAATTCCGACGTGTTGGCTTGCTTATCTAGATATTGTCCGAAGTAGAGTTGAAAATAGACGGTTATGTTTATGTAATAGTTGATTTTAAGTCGGTCGAAGAGATTGTAAAATGTAAAAATTTGAGGATTTTGCATTTGATCGGATGCGAGTTTTTGGATGGAAAAAACAGCGTTGAACGAATTGTGACTGAATGTCAATGTTTGGAGAATCTTGATATGAAGTGTTGCCATATTCCTTTGATTGACGAGTATGTTGGTTTAATAACTTTGAATTTTTAGTATAGATTAAGCATTAATTATTTAATTTTTCAATTGATAACAGGTGCATCTTAGCGTTTGCTAACTTAAATAATATCTACTTTAAGGAATTAGTTTTCAAACCAGAATCTTTCCCCTCTGTGATCAAAGTTACTCTCATTCGCAAGAAAATTAAGGTAAAAGTACCTCAATTAAATTTAATTTAATCCACCTTATATGCGTTTATTCCAGAAATTTAACCAAAAATATACAAGTAAGTTTGAAATGACAAGTATTACGATGCCCGCGTCTGTTATCACGTCGAGTTTTGGTGGAATAATAAGTAGATTTTTAAATCCAGAACGTGTAGATTTAAATAACTGCAAATATTTTGATGGTGAAGGGCTGAGAGTAATGACTGAAAAGTAAGATACCTGTATGAGCAGGGTTCGACAAATCGCCAAAAAAGTTGGTCGCCAGACAAAAAAGTTGGTCGCCAATCCTTGTTTAGCCCCCATCCCCCCACGCTGTGATTGGTACAGATTACCAGTGGCGATAATGCTACATGGCATGTATTAGCCGCCTGGTCCCGAAATCTAGTCGCCAGCTGGAAAAATCTAGTCGCCACGGGCGACTGGGCGACCGCATTTGTCGAACCCTGTGTATGAGTGATTATTTACAGACAAGTGACCTTTATTAAGTATTTTTTATGTAGGTGGTTTTTGATGACGGATTAACCGAAGACTTGTCACGTAAATAAACACATCTTACCATGTATGATGGGGAAGGAAAATCGATGAATACCAGAAATATCACGCAGGATGACAGCGTTTGAAAAAGATACTTTTAATCGGATATTAACAAAATTAAAGTGAGATTTTAATACTTCGGTTTTTTAAAACGTTCTCTGTGCTCAGGAAAATTTGAATTCAATTATTTTGTTTAGTAAAAATTCAAATGTAGTTGTTTTAATTACATATTACAGTTGTATTACAAAGTATGGAGTAGAATTAAATTTAACATTACACGTTTCTTGAAAAAATATTTCTGCAAGTTCTTAGCAAATAAACTAATTAATCTCAGACTGGGAGCAATGGTACATACTCAACGACATCGCTAAAAAGATTCCACTGGGTTTCTACATCTTCCACTAGGGCTCCTCGCACTTCCCTAAATTTGCCATCTAAAATTGTGAGATTTGGATGTTGAAGTAAAATTCTGTCAGTTAATTGTTTATCAAAAATTGATAACAATCATGGTGAAAAAATAGGTGTGCTCTCAGGCATGTTCCGGTTTATTCCTGTGATGTCGTATTTGGAAATTTACTCGTTTTGATGATTTTGCTGAGAAAATCTGTCGAAATCTGAGCCTAACGTACGTTTTGCAAAACCAACTTTGATTGATGCATTGTTATAAAATTTACAGAACTGTGATATTTCGTCAGTAAACTGTACTACAAGTCGATGTGTTCAAAATATCGTCTGCTCAACGTAAACCAAAACAAATTTATCTACCACAGCAATTTTTTCCATCGAAAATCACAAAAAGATATTACGCTGTAACGATAATATCAAATTAGTTTACGTCAATTCAGAATAAACACGAATTTTTATGTAAAAAATAATTACACATCGTTTACACATTCTAACTTTAAAACAATCTTTAAGTCTAATAAAGAAAAAAACCTTAATTACGCACTCATTTGCTTAAAGTTAACGGGATAATTTAATGTTCAGAACTTACAATGATGATAATTAATTAATTAGTCAGTTTCGACGCTTCAGCTCTGACTATGCTGATTAGATCTTGGTTGATGAGAAAAATAAATCTCAACCCAGATATCTGAAACAATAACGAAACGTGTTTAATGAAGTTAAAATTCTAACACTTTCACTGCCAATAATTATAAATCTTCAATTACCTCGACAACCGAATTATTATTCAATTTACATTTACTCCCAGTCAAAATCGGTTTTCCATCAACATAAACGCTTCTTTTCCCTTCATTTAACGCGTAAAACTCTCCACTCGTGTTTAACTTGATCATTCCTTGTCGTCTCGATATTTTCCAAGCAGGTCCCTCCAACGACAAATCCACGTCAACGTTATTATCCTTAGTCGCGCGACCGAATGAAATTTCTCTCGATCTCATCAAATATCGAACGAGACGACCACGTAAAACGGCGAGAGTTTGATTGTCAAAATCGGCGGGAGTAATGCCAGTTACGATGTCGACCATCACCTGCCATTTTGGTAATTCGTTTTCCAAGTGACGAATCTCTTGTTTTATCCGACGATCGGCCACATTTAGTTCTGGATTTTGAATTACGGTAAAATATAGTCAAATTTAGTTATTAAAATTATAACATCTTAATTATTTTACCGTGTTCGAGCACTTCGTCACGAGATTCTCTGAAAATAAAAAATTTTTGGTAAGACCTTCAATATTAAAAAAGCGAAGTAGCATTTATCACTAAACTTACAGCAATTCATTATCGTTGATTAAATCTTCAGCATCGGAGAAATTCAACACATGGTCACCTCTTGGCATTGGTTGAACTGGAACGACAACGTAATAATTTTTTTAATTAATTTTTTAAGCGACTTTATTTCTGATTTACTGTTGATAAACAAAACCTGTTTGGTCAGGAAGAATGTGATATTGTTTCATCAAAAGCCAATGGTTATACAATGATTTTGCAGTTCGTGTGAGATAGAAAATTTCGTGATTTTTTGACAACAAATCCTGAAATGAATCCAACGTTGGTTGACTCGTCTAAAAAAAAATAACAAAAATTTGCGTAAGTAAAAATATGTAAAATCATATTTTTAATAATTATTAAATAAAAATAGTGTTAATTCACCGAGGGAACATTCGCGAGTAATTCTTCTTCAGCTTTACTAAATAGCGCTTTGCTCTGGATTGCAGCCACTAATTCAGGGTGAATTTGTTTCATGGCGCTGACGGCCATTCTAAAAAAAAAACGAGTACAACATAAAAATTTGAAATGTAAAAACGTTGAAATTGAGAAAATTTGCAACTCACTTTGATATTACTGAGTCATATAACAAAGCGTACCATCTTTCTTGTATTTCTTTCAGTGTAAACTTACAAGAAAATTTAACTCCCTGATGAACGACCGATAAATCATTTGTCTAAAATAAAAAAATTGTATTTTAGATACAATATCCTTCTTTTCACTCATAGAAATATCTTCTTACTTGTTGAACAGCTATTATCAGAGCCAAGTCGTCAGTCGGTTTCCATCTTCCTAAATCTCGAGCTACGATTGCTTGAAAATTCTACAAAGCAAAAATAAAAAATTAATAATTATCCAAAAAACACAAATTTATATGTTACCTTTGATTTCTTGGTTCGTTTAGACGTTGGTTTTGATGGCTAAAATAACAAAATCATTATTGCATCAAATTTTATCGATGTTCATTTAAAAATTCGCAAAATTTTAAATAAAAATTTACTTTTTTCTTTTCAATGACTGGAGTCGTCGGTGTTTCTGGAACTAAAGTTTCTCCAAAAGAAGAACCCAAAATTGAATTCGCAACTGAGCCCAATGAATGCGATGGATTTGTCAACGACGGTTGACGTGGTCTGTTTGTTTTTATTAAGCTGCTTTCCACTAATTCATCATCGAATTTCTTTCGTTTTATTGAACGGGACGAACTAAATCATCAAACAAAAATATATAATTATTTTTCCGTCTTCAATTTGATAAAACAGAAATCACCTTCGTCGTTTTTGTAGCATTTGACTCAAAGACACGGAGTTCACTAAACCAGAATTCGATTCGTCGTGTAAATTAACCACTTTACCACGAGCTAATGCATTTCCCGATGTTGGAGTTTTAGGAGAGGATAATGCTACATGAATTACAAATCATAAATTTCATAAAAAAATTAATTTACTGAGAGAAAATCACAACACGAACTTGATGTTTGAGGTCCATTAGACGTCGTATCCAAACTATTATCGCTCGTTCCCAAATAATTTATATCCATAGAATCAGAAGTCATATTTGTATTCATCATAACACAAATTTTACCCGAAATAAATCAAGTATTTAGTGAAAAAATGATGAAACCTTTTCGTTTTGTTTCACAAAAACGACGCCATTTGCAAACCCTAATTCCCTCTACCGTCATAAACCCAAACCACAACAAGAAGCGTCGTAGTCAAAATTATTTATTATCTTCCCTACTATTTATTTTTACTTCTATAATAATTACTTTCCTTTAAAATTAAAATTAAATCTACTCGAATTTAATAATTTACCAAAACCCATCAACGCCATTCCTCAAGCGCCGTAGATAAACAAACGCCATATTTCCACATTATTTCAAATTCCTTTACTCAAAATTAAAACGAAATACACATTTATTTTTCGGCGGTAAAAACAAAATTTGTATGTATGAAGAAGTTCTCTTATCCGCAATGTTGCTCCATTGGAGCACATTGGTCAAATACGCTGGATTAGCATCGTTGATGAAATTTACATTTATGACTGGTATTGTTGTTGCTATTGGGTCGTTGGAATGTCACAACGTAACCACACAAAATGGTTTTTGGGAGTTTTTACGGGATTCGGATAGATCTTTTGCTTTGACTATGGACAGGTATGTATATTAATCTAAATTACAAATAATTTTTTTATAATTTTGAATTTTTATTTATCCTTAGTTTTGCTTAAACCGCAAGAAAATTGAAAAAGTTGATGGATTTAGAATGTTAACGAGCATTTTCACAAACAGAAGTTTATTTCATGGATTTTAATTATTTACTGCTAGAAAAAGAAAGTTTATAATGTAGAAAAATAAAACAAAAAAATTGTATTTTACGGAGTACATTTTAAGTTTTTTTAAACAAATTTGCCCCAAATTTGGTTCAAAATAATAATTTATTTCAGGTATAATCCCCATTGGTTACATTTTCAACAAAAACACAAAATTTAGAATTTTAATTTCCAATTTTTCCGCGAAATCTCGCATCTCCCGAATTATTCATCATAGCAAATCTCTTCTGCAACCTCTCAAATCTCGATTCGCTTACAGTTCCCTCAACATTAACATCAGATCTGTTATCTAACCCGCCATCAGTATTCGCGCTAAGCTCCGGAGCACTTAATCTGGAATTATAATTAATATTTTCCGATTTAGCGTTGAGTAAAACATTCGTGATGTCTTGTCCGGATTTCGATTCTAATTCTCGATAGGTGCCGTTATGACATGAATCTCTAGTAAAGCGATAACGAGGATCAGGAACTCGGATCGAGTTTAATTTGAATCCAGATTCGTCGACGAGATTGCGGTTGACGTAGAAGTAGCCGTCGGTTTTGGCGTTTGTTCTTGGATCGCTGGTTAAATCTTGGAATTTCCTCGGAAGAAGGTGAGTTGGAATCTTTAAAAAGAATGTACTAATGTTATAAAAATGGATAAAATATATACAAAATTGAAAACTTTTACTTCTTCAAGTTCTTCAGCAGTTGCGTCACGTAAATCGCTGATATAAACGTTAATCCCTTGGATTAATTCGCTGTGGAATCTTTCCATAGTTGCAATTCGGAGATTTCGTAAATAAATCACGTTTTTAATCGCGGCGTCGATTAAATGTCGTGGTAGAGGGCGTTGTTGCCAAATTAGTTGATCATCCTTGAAAGTACGAAATATTTCAGTAATTTTGCGTAAAATTCTGTTTTAATTTTACCTCTGAGTGATTTACTCGAGTTTGAGGATGGTAAACATCTTTCGGTTGCAGTTTCAGATAATCTAATAAACAACGGGACAAATTTCGAACGTGTCTCGGATATTTTCCGTCGTTGTTTTTTTTGAAGATTAAAACATCGACGACCTACAAATAAATTAGTTAAAAATTTTCTTGATTACATTTTTTTCAAAAATTGAAGTTATTACCTGAGTATCATAAAGATTGACTAATTTGAAACCGTATTGATTAGTAAGAGCATCTGAGAATTGACGGCAGTCGTGCATCACCTGGAAAAATTGTTAAATTGTACGTGGTGATAATAAATTTGTAAGACAGAAAAATTTTTACTTTTAAAATTTTGGAATTTTCCATTATTTCGCCGAGTCCTTGCGCGATAAATTCTTTATCCAGTGTGAGTAAATCGAATAAAAACACAGTTGTATCAGTGTCAACCTGCAAAAGTGAGAAGTTTCACGAAAAATCACGAAATTTATCAAAATTTACAAAAAATTACCTGCATCCAAAACAATTTTCCACTTCGTCCAATATTCAATCCTTCCACGGCAATGCCGATTATTTTTTTAGATTTTATGTAATCGATCTAAATTTAAAAAATATTAAAAAGACAAAAATCTCTGAATTCACACTGAAAAATCCTCACAACTCACCACCAATCATGTGACGGAAACTAACGAATTAAATTAGTATTTAGTAGTATTTAGTACAGCAAATTTTGTCAGTTTTGTTATCAATTCGAAATTATTTTTAAATACTTACAGCTTCGGTAAATAATTTATCGTGGTGATGAATAATGTTCAATTTAGAATTTTGAAACCTTCGATTAGGATGTTCATCAGTATATTCCACTTCAGTTTCGCAAATCCCAACAGCCCCAACTAGAAATAAATTAAATAATGCACAAAATCGTACAAAATATTAAATATTAAAAAATAATTCAAAATTTACATCTATCGGTTTCGTTCTTTTTCATATTTGCCACGTAAAGACCAAGCGAAGGTTTATTAACCGGATTTTCTGCATTTTTCACCTCAATTCTGTACAAATACACAAATCTTACTCCTTTAACACTTTGAAAACTATTTACAAACTCTATAATCTCACTCAATTTTCTCGGGTGAATTTGGACTACTGCGTTTAATAATCTCAGCTTTGACAATTTCATTCTCGAAAAAAGTCAAAACGCCTTGAAATCTTTTTCCCGTTGACTGTAACGTGACTGTAAATATACAAATAATAAATTTTTGTACTGTTAATAGTCGACCGTTAATCCGTTATTAGTTAATTCACCTTTTCTGAGAACAACTTTGTGATTTACTTCGTCAATCACTTGAACTCGACCAACAAATTCTCCGTCCGCTGTTATTAAACGTACTTTTTCGTTTACAGTGATGTATTCTTTACCGACGTAAATGGACGTCATTTTCTGTTGAAATGGATCAGTATATTTCGAAATTGAAATGGTGAAAGTAGTGAAATTTAATGCCGTGCAGACGCACGAGGTCAGGTTTGTTCTTTGCGGTTCAAATATCTACGGACGTCTGTTTGAGACATCGAATAAAAATTTTTGATTTCGTTTGTGACAAAATATTGTTAAATTTAAACAGAGATATATTAACAATTTCATGTTATTTAATAGTTTATGATAAATAATTACTCTAATAAGGTGATGAAAATGGATTTTATTAAAAATTAGTTGTTTTTCGTTAGTCTTAACGAATTTCTGTACATTCAGAAATCACTACTGTGAGCGACATCTCGTAACACCTGTTGATTTTATTGATAAAATTATTTACGAAATTTAAATTCACAAAATATCACCGAAAGTAAACTTTAATATCACCGGTTAAAATATTCTACACATGAAAAAAATCTTTAAAAATCAATACAAAGCGATCGCAAAACTTTTATTACAAAATCCAAACTCAAATTTTCCACCATCAAAACACAAAATCTCATTTTATTTAAAAATCTCACAAAATAATCACTCAAAATACAAAACACCTTATTTTACAATTCACAATTTAAAACTAAACTTAAAAAATAAAATAATATTAATAATTTTACAAATTTCAACATAACCCTAAACTAAGCCTAACGCCCTAAACCCTACTTTTCATAACTGTCGCTTTTTCTCCTCGACATTTCGGACAATACCATTTTCCCTTCGGTTTTGTGTTTAGTCCTACACACGCAAAATGGAACCATTCGATAGCACACTGTTCGTTATCGCAGCAAATCATTTCTCCGAAAGAAACTTGTTCGCATAAACAATATGTCGGCTCGTCCGGGTCAATGGGTTGATCGACGGGTGAATCTTCTCGTTCTTTTTCGGCTTTAGATTTACGTTTCTTTTTCTTAGATTTTTTCACACTGCTTATTTTTTCTTCTTGTTTCTCGTGAAGCATTTCTTCGCGTAAGTTGTCACTCCGTTGCCGTCTTGCTCGTTTGCTACTCCGTTCTGGAAGCGGTTCGGTTTTTGGTGGTTCGGTGATTTCTTGGTCTTTACCGAAATCTGGAATTAAATGAATAAAAAAGATTAGTTGGTAGTTGAAATATATTTTAGGGGTATTTTTGATGTGGGAATTGATCCGAAATGCGATTTGTTTTGATAATTCTGGTGGTGAGACATTCGGCATCAACTGGAATGTGATGTTTATTTTTAAAATTATTAAAATTTCGCAGAAATATCACTAGAATCGTTAAGATTATGTGACAACCGATTATCCGGATGATTTTTCAGGTATAATTCAACTTTTTTTACACCTTGTAATTATTCATTTCGTCAAAAATTGATAAATTAAGCAACAAAAAAGTGTAAAAATGGCTGCAAAAACCATTAAAATTTACGAAAATTTACACAAAAAGATTAAAAATCTGGTTAATCGAGATAATCCACATCACATAACTACCATAAAATCCATTCATCGTGACGTAACCAAAATATTCTACCGCCAGTTTAAATTAACCAAAAATTCTTCGTTAAATCCACGAAATAAAACCGTTAATCTTACATCACGATGACTGGATAATATCTATCTAAATAAATAATGAAAAAATATATCAGACAGTGACAATAATTAATAATAATTATTTCAATATTCTGATTTTTTCTTCGGGATTAGCTCGTGGTCTTTACCCATTGGATTTTGGTTCAGTCGTCGTCCATGATGCTCGTCGATGAAAAGACTGTTTGGATTTAACAAGTGGTTGTCGGGGGGAGTGATTCGCTTCGTTTTACCACGTGTTTTAGCAAACACGCCGACTGTGGAAGTATTCAGTCTAATATCGTGGACACGCGGCGTCGAAGAGAAAGCTTTAGGTTTAAGTAAAAGTCAATAAAAAAAGAGATTAGATTAGCATTGGTGGAAAAAGTGTGGTGAGTGAAAATAAATTTTCAGATTTGTTGATTTTGTTAGATTTTATAAGAAATTCAGATTTTTCGAATAAAAAGTGATAAAAATTGTTATTTTTTGCGATAAATATTAAGACTTGTTTTAAATTTTATTGTTTTTTTAGCATAAAATTACGAAATTGTGACAATTTTGTCATTTTAATATGTAAGAATTTAAGAAAAACCGCAAAATATTTATTTGACAATTTGTGAAAAATTAAAATTTTAGCTTTAAAACAGGAAAAATAAAAATTTTACCATTTTTTCACTCAAAAATGACAAAAAATAATTCCTCATTTCTGCATGAAAAAATCGGAACATTTTGTCAAACTTGCAACGTAAAAAAAAATTCCTAATTTTACCAATTTTTTTATATTTTGAACAATTTTCTCAAATTTTACAAAAAAAATTCCTGACATCGCTAATCACCTTAATCAAGCAAGTTTTCAAAAAAAAATCTCAAAATTTCACTTTAAATTTTCATAATTTTAACCTCTAACAAAAATATCCAAAAAACGCCATGAAATTAAACCAAAAACAACCACACAAAAATCAAAATACACGCCA
>JAQIWS010000592.1:0-18666 GCA_034696085.1 Stigmatogaster subterranea | reverse complement strand
CGAGGGGTGACTCCCCTCGGAATAATCGGTTTGACCTCACCTGACCTCAGGTCCGCAGTGGGATATGCAAATGTTTTTCTGTTCCCCTGGTGGTTTCCGGGGGAATTAATGTAAACTCACTTTCACTTTTTACCATCCAACGGCGTTTGAATTTAGCGCTTCGGAGGCGAGGCGCCCTCTTGGGAGGTTTGTTCGCAACGGAAAAAGTGATTCCGTTACACAATAACTAGGTTTTTGCCCGTCACGTTGTGGCGGGTGAGTTTTTGTTGTGCTTGGTTTGGGTTTTGTTAGGTGTGGTGTTCTAGTTGTCGTTTGCGCTTACCACAAAGAAAACATGCTTAATTTTTACCGTGTTTTTTAAATTTCAATTCGTAATTCAGTACATGTTGATGTGTACAAATGTAGCACCCTTGCACTGTGTTGTTGTGGCCAGAGAGAAAATTAGTTGGCCTTATGCCTTATCTCCGGATTAAATTAATTTCTGGGTCTGGGTTTGCCTTTGGTTGGGTTTAAGTTGCGGAGTAGCATGATGGGTATGCCTTTTTTGAGTGTGAGTGCGTGGGCGGGGATGCCTGGTGCGGTGAGCGTATTTAAGTATTCTGTTGGGTAGAGGTGCTTGGCGTCTTTGTCTTGGACGCTGTCTCGCTTAGGTATTGTTGTGTTGCTCTGGTGATGGTGCTGAGTATTTTGTTGTTGATCATGTCCACTGCTTCGTTTGTTGTGGTTAGTATGGACCGTTGTGTGGTTGTTGTGTGCAGTGTGTTTGTGTCGAGTTCGGGGTAGACTTTCGTGATGAGTGCTGTGATGTCGTCGGTTGGGAGAATGCGTTCTTGTGGCAGGTTGTGCCGTTGCCGCTGGCAAGTAGGAATTGCGAGAATTCTGTGTCGTTTTGTTGGGTCCGAGCATCTGTTGAGATTCTCATGTTGGTGGTGAATTTCATCGTCAGTATGTGCGGCCATATGAAGGAGTACATGAGTGTTGCTGCGATTATGGTTTCTTTGTCGCCTTTGGGTATCACTGGTAGCAATTGGCGGAAATCGCCTTCCAGGAGTATTCTCTTGCCGCCAAATAACTTGTTTGTGCGCATTATGTCTTGAAGTGTTCTGTCCAGTGTTTCGTGGGCGTATTTACTCATCATTGATGTTTCATTCCAAAAGATTCAACTGTAATGCCCAACTTATGGGCAGTACATCATGATCCAGAAATTTTTGTTAATCCATTTGAGTTTAATCCTGATCGTTTTCTCACGAATAATCTGCAATTGAAGAAAATGGAAGAATTGATTCCTTTTTCAATGGGTAATGTTTCTCAAAAATCTTCTTGGGTAATTGTACATCTGTTAACGCTTAAATTTGGATTTAGGTAAACGTCAGTGTATGGGAGAATCTCTAGCAAGAATGGAGTTATTTCTGTACTTTACGTCAATGTTGCAGAATTTTGTGTTTAAGGCGGTAGATGGCGTTGATATTGACATGACGTATGAATATTCCTTAGTTTCACCACCAAAAATTCAACACATCCGTGCTGTAATTCGTTAAATTCGTTAAATTCGTTAAACCCGAAATTCTGGACTCGGGATTTTAGAATTTTTACAATTAGCTTGGTTCATTTCCTAAAATGAATTGTGACTTCTCCATTTAAAAAAAAAACACGGAAAATTTTAACTGCATTCAATTATTCCTGAAATTTAATTTTTAAAAGCATTTTAAGATAATCCGAAAAAATAATCCGGACTACTTGCGCGAGAATCCGAATTTTTGGCTCTTCATCAAAATTTGCTCTGTTTCATTCTTTCTTAAATTTAAATTTTAAAAGTAATGCCCGAGAATTTGGATAATCCAAAAATCCTGACTGATCAAATCTCTGAGCATCAGTCCAGAATTTTAAGCTTTTACTGTATATCGAAAATGAGTTATTCAAACACTGCCATAGTTATACGACCTAATAATAAACTCCATACTAGTTAACTGTAAACCAATCTGTAAAGCAATTTATTTTAATAAATAAAATTTATTCTCATCTCTGTATCTCTCACCTGAATGTTTGGACAACTAGCGCCAAAACTCCCGCAACGTCAAACACGAAAATTTACCTTCAAATCATGCTCATAATTATCCAACTGATAATATCAAATAAACCACTTCAAACAAATGCTACAACTTTACGTACGATAACAAAATCTCTAAGTCGGATTTAGCGCTACAAATATCACAGGATTAGCTAAAATTTAAATTGTTAAATATTAAACAGAAATGTAAAATTACTTAAAAGGCCAAAGCTGGACGACGCGGTATAAGTTTCGTAATAAATTGAGTCAAGGTCGTATCAAATCACCACGCAGATAACAACTTGGCCATTTGCCAAATTACAAACTTCGAACGCCCAGTTCATAACAAACTGCGAGGATGTTGGAGCAAATTTTACTGCTCTGTACGGAGCACAAACCAATTTCAGGACTAGTTTTATTAATCACGTCATGGTGCGTTTACAAATTTCTCACCACACCTAAAAATCTTCCACCTGGACCATGGGGATTACCGATATTAGGCTTTACCCCATTTTTGGGGAAAAAGCCTCACGTCGTCATTGCCAACATGAGACAAAAATATGGTGACATTATTACGTAAGTTACAAGAAATTTAATGTAAATAAAATGATTAATGGTCATAACAGAATAGATATGGGATTTACAAAGATGATATTCCTGAACTCCTTTAAAGCGATTAAAGAAGCTTTTGTAAAACAAGCAGACGCATTTTCAGCAAGACCTTTAAACTACATACCTCCATATGCAAAATCTTCACCTGGTACGTTTCAAACATTATTTTATTGCCACAATTTTCAACAATTATCTTCTAGGAGTTGTGAGTAGCAGCGGTGAAATTTGGGCCGACCAACGTCGATTTAGTTTATTCACTTTAAGAGACCTTGGTCTTGGAAAATCAAGTCTTGAACCACAAATACAGGTATTTTATTAACATTTATGATGTATAACTCTATCAAATATCGTTATCCCCAATTAAAATTATTTTATTACAGGATGAAATATTATTTTTCATCAAAGAACTAAAATCATTCAATGAGCAACCAGCAGACATAAGCAAAGCTCTTAGATTGAGCATAACCAACATAATCTGTGTCATAATGATGGGTCAACGTTATGACTATGATAATCCAACGATTAAAAAATTAATTCACTTGACGGAAGAAAATATAGATTCAACTAAACTCGGCACAGCCGTGGAATATCTTCCTCACAAACTCCAAGAACCATGGTTTTTGAATTTATTTGGCATAAAAAGTTACGTGTAAGTTTTGAATATGTTACTGTTGCAGTAATTTTACAATATACAGAAATTTAACTACCAGACAATCAGGTGTCAAATTTCAACAAATCATGAAAGAAGTTGTTGATAAATTTGCTGCAAAACATCAATCAGGAAGTGTCCATAATTTCATCGATGCCTGGTTGACGGAAACAGAAAGACAGAGTTCAAAGTCTCAAAATTTGACTAGTAAATAAAATAGTTATTGATCAAAATATTTATTGATTATTGACTGCTTATAATTAAATATTCCTAATTCTCTTTTACTTAGAAACTCTCCTACCAGGAGTGTTAATGGATTTATTTATGGCTGGAAGTGATACAACGACGACGACGCTTCTTTGGGGTGTCTTGTTCATGATCAAACATCCTGAAGTTCAATCAAAAGTGCAAGAAGAAATTGACGACGTCGTTGGCAGAGAACGAACTCCCATGATGGCTGATCAAAAATCAATGCCTTACACTGAAGCTACGATTTTGGAGATTAGTAGAAAATCTTCAATTGTAGCCTTGTCGCTAACGCACAGGTAGACGTTGAAATAAAAATTTTATAACTTTTTTTGTAATAGAATACAGGTATTCTTATTTCAGAACTTCAAAAGACACAACACTTCATGGATACTTTATTCCAAATGACTCATTGGTTATGCCCAACTTATGGGCAGTACATCATGATCCCGAAATTTTTGTTAATCCGTTTGAGTTTAATCCTGATCGTTTTCTCACGGATAATCAGCAATTGAAGAAAATTGAAGAATTGATTCCTTTTTCAATGGGTAATGTATCCTGAAAATAATCTGAATAATTGTTCATCTGTTTATTCTTATTTCTGAATTTAGGTAAACGTCAATGTATGGGTGAATCTCTCGCTAGAATGGAGCTGTTTTTGTATTTTACTTCGATGTTGCAGAATTTCTCTTTTAGGGCGGTAGATGGCGTTGAAATTGACATGGAATGTGAATATGCCTTGGTTTCACCACCAAAAGTTCAAAAAATTCGGGCGGTAATTCGTTCTTAATGTAACTTCCAAGATGGTCAACAGTCAATTGTCACAATATGACAGAAAAACGGCACTTATTTTGTAACGAGAAGTTCTTTGAATTAAATGCATGACTACTTACAAATTTCAAATCCGAGTTCGTTAAAAATGTTCACTCATTTTGTACAAATTAAATATATCAAACCACGAATCCAAATAACCTCAAATTAAAACCTGAGCGAGCTTTGCTTGAAACTAACCGACATTGTCTACTAAAATGCATTAAATTCGTCGCGTAGTTCACGAATTTCAAAGCTGACATGTAAATAGTCATTTTCCTCACGTCGCCAGGGCCGGCCCTAGGCAGCAGCAAACCAAGCACGTGCTTGGGGCGGCACTTTAGCAGGGGCGGCATTTTACCGGGTCAGAATTATGTGAGTGTGTAAAAATGAAAAATGAAAAGTGAAAAATATGTACAAAAATGACAAAAAATTGAAGTATTATTTTATTAAATTAACTCACGATTTTGTGATTAAGTATTTCCTAGGTGGGGGGGAGTAAGGGCGGCCAAAATTTGCTTTGCTTGGGGCGGCCAAAAACCTCGGGCCGGCCCTGCACGTCGCACAAGCCGCAAAGATGCTTCGAACCAACTTTAAAGCACATCTTGAATTTACGGCCACGTGCGGCTAACTGGTGCCATCTCGTGGTAACATTTTGAATTTGTATTTCTAACGTCATATCAAAAAGCTACTTAATTTTCAATCATGTGTTGTGGCTATCAATAACTTTGCTGCATTACCTCAACACCTAATAAATTACGTGTTACTCCGTAATTACTAATAGCATTACACCATTGCTATAACATAAAAATCATCCTCCAGGACCATGGGGATTACCAATATTAAGCTATGGCCCATTTTTCCTCAAAAATGAAAGAGCAACTCAGAAGTTATCGTTTCCATTCCACTGAAGACATGCAAAACTTTTCTTAGGAGAACTTTCGTATCTGCGGATCGTCGTGGTTGAGCTCGCCGTTAACGAGGACATTCCTGTAATTTTTAATTACGTTTTTGCATCTGTACATGACTGCTACATTACCCCACCACCTACAAAATTACTAGTTAATACCAAATACACCACTTCAAACAAATGCTACAACTTTACTTAAGTATTAAAAAAAAATCTCTAAGTCGGATTTAGCGCTGAAAATATCACAAGATTAACTAAAATTTAAATTGTTAATATTAAACAGAAATGTAAAGCTGAACGACGCGGTATAAGTTTCGTAACAAATTGGCTCAAGGCCGTATTAAAGACCACATAGATAATAATTGGTTATTTGCCAATATCAAACAATCAGAGTCCAGTCCTCAACAAACTGCGAAGATGTTGGAGCAAATTTTACTGATCAGTACGGAGCACAAACTAATTTCAGGAATAGTTTTATTAATCACGTCATGGTGCGTTTACAAATTTCTGACGACACCTAAAAATCTTCCACCTGGACCATGGGGATTACCGATGTTAGGCTTTACCCCATTTTTGGGGAAAAAGCCTCACGTCGTCATTGCCAACATGAGACAAAAATATGGTGACATCATTACGTAAGTTACAAGAAATTTGGGTTTATTATTTAATGCAATAGAATGATTAATGGTTATAACAGAATAGATATGGGATTTACAAAGTTGATATTCCTGAACTCCTTTAAAGCCATTAAAGAAGCCTTTGTAAAACAAGCAGACGTATTTTCAGTAAGACCTTCAAACTACGTACCTCCATATGCAAAATCTTCACCTGGTACGTTTCATACATTATTTTACTGCAACAATTTTCAACAGTCATCTTCTAGGAGTTGTGAGTAGCAGTGGTGAAATTTGGGCAGATCAACGTCGATTTAGTTTATCCACTTTAAGAGACCTTGGTCTTGCCCAAGTCTTGAACCACAAATACAGGTGTTTTATTAACATTTATGATGAATATCAAAAACCGTTATCTCCAATTAAAAGTATTTTATTACAGGATGAAATATTATTTTTCACCAAAGAACTAAAATCATTCAATGGACAAACTGGCAGACATAGGCAATGCACTGCGTTTGAGCATAACCAACGTAATCTGCGTTATTATGACCGGGCAGCGTTATGACTATGATAATCCAATGATTAAAAAATTAGTTCGCTTGACGAAAGAAAATATTGAATTGTATAAACTCGGCACAGTTCTTGATTATCTTCCTTACAAACTACAAGAACCATTGTTTTTGGATTTATTTGGCATAAAAAGTTACATGTAAGTCGTGAGAAATTTTATGTTTACGTCAGTTAATTCGAAAAAAATATTTACCAGACAACCAGGTTCCACATTCCTTGAAATCATGAAAGTAGTTGTTGATGAATTTTCCGCAAAACATCAACCAGGCTATGACCATAATTTCACCGATGCCTGGTTGACCGAAATAGAAAGACAAAGTTCAAATTCTCAAAATTTAACTAGTAAATTCAAATTATTTATTGAATTGTGACGTTAACTAAATCCCAATCCTAAAATTTTATCTATAGAAACTCTCCTGCCAGGAGTATTAACGGATTTATTCATGGCTGGAAGTGATACAAAAGCGACGACTCTTTTTTGGGGTGTTTTGTTCTTGATTAAACATCCTGAAGTTCAGTCAAAAGTCCAAGAAGAAATTGACAACGTCATTGGTAGAGAACGAACTCCGATGATGGCTGATCAAAAATCAATGCCTTACACTGAAGCTACGATTTTGGAGATTGGTAGAAAAGCTTCAATCGTGGCTTTGTCGGTACCACATGGGTAGATAGTGAAATATAAATGTTAATCTTTTATTTAAAAGTTTACTCATTTTTAGCACCACAAAGGACACAACACTTAATGGATATTTTATTCCACAAGACTCAACTATCATGCCCAACATATGGGCAGTACACCATGATCCAGAAATTTTTGTTAATCCATTCGATTTTAATCCTGATCGTTTTCTCACGGATAACCAGCAATTGAAGAGAATGGAAGAATTGATTCCTTTTTCAATTGGTAACGTATCTTGATGGTACAGGAAAGTCCCAGATTACTGCACGAACGCGTTCCGTTCATAGCCCATTTCGTAATCCAATTTTGTAAGTAAGTCGGACTTTGCTCGTAAATAAAAGCGGGAAATTACCAAGCTTCACCATCGAAAAATCTTCCAAATACGCCAAACTGTTCTGATTTGGCACCACGGAATTTCCATTTTTTCCTCCAAAGTGAAAACGCAGCAACTCAGAAGTCATTGTTTCCGTTCCACTGAAGACATGTAAAACTTTTCCTAGGAGAACGTTCGTATCTGCGGATCGTCGGGGTTGAGCTCGCAGTTAACTGGGACATTCCTGTATTCCTGTTAATATTTAGTTTTGGATCTAGGTAAACGACAATGCATGGGAGAAGCTCTCGCTAGAGTGGAGTTATTTTTGTATTTCACGTCAATGTTGCAGAATTTTGTGTTTAAGGCGGTAGATGGCATTGAAGTTGATTTGGATCAAGAATATTCTTCAGTTATGTCACCAAAGACTCAAAACATCTGTGCTATAATTCGTTAAACTTTCAAGCACAAAGATAAAAAATCCGGACTACTTGATAATCCGGACTCCGGATTTTTGGATTTTTGGATTTTTAGGGTAAATTTTTTCAAAATTTGCTCTTTTTCATTCTCTCTTCAATTCGGATTTTACAAATACTTGTACTACCCGAGAATCCGGAAAATCTAAAAATCCGGAATCACCAAATCCGAACAGTTCGAAGTTTTTGTTTTGTACAATTCATGTAAAATCAATTAATCATGTAATAATATACATGTTTCATTGTAATCCAATTTACGCAGCACTTTATTCCAGTAAATAAAATTTATTCTCTCAACGACTATATATAATCGTCTATAATAACTTCAATAACGTTAAAGTCCCATTACTACTAGCGCCAAAAACTCTCCTAGTGGCAAACACCGAAACTTACCTTTAATAACGAAATTAATTTCTAAATCAACCGCTTTATTGATAATTTTCAAAATTAATAAACATTCTCTACTAAATATTTAACTACTTACAAACTTCTAAACTCAACTCCTAACTCCAACAAACCTCGTCAACCGTTAATCACCACAATTTACACAATCACTTAATCACCCACAAGATCAATCGTCATTGACCTGATCCTAATCCAAACCAAGAATTTAGTTTACCTAACAAATCACAAATTACAAACCAAATTCCAACTGACAGCCATTAACTTTTAAACCAGTTACGCGGATTATTGATTAAATTCATCCGCTTAATATCCTTTTCGTCACGATTCATCCTCAGTTTAATCAATTTACCTTTAACCTTCAGGTGAAACTTGACGTTAATCGGATTTGTGGGTGTAGGTTATTAAAATGAATCCAAAAAAGAATAAGGAAAAAATTTGTTATGAATTATGGTTTAATTTTAATTTTAACCTTAAATTAAATTTTAAGGCTATTTTTATAAAGATACTGGCTTAGGTTTATATCTTAATGTTGTGAGCTAGAGCAATAATATTTACTTGTGGATTAACGGTGTTAGGGTAAACACTAATCCCCTTCAGCTGTAAATCGATTCTGCGTAATGGATAAAGTTAAGGTGAGTTGAGAGAGACAAAGTTTGTGAGTTGTATTGGTTGCACCCTCGTTATTGTAACGTTGGTTGCGGTTTGATTTGGTAAATAAAATATTACGATCAGTGGATATCCTCGTTCCAGCGAAATTGTTGACGAAATTGTAAAAAAAAAGTTAAAAAATGCAAAAAAAATTACTTGTAAGCAATATTTTTATTTTTTTATGTCAACTACGGAGTACATCTAACAACAACCTCGATACAACAAATTTCCAATCAGAACAACAAATCAAAAAATACCTTAAAACCAAACTTCAATTAAAACTAACCCTAAACCAATTCCTTACCTCATTCCACATCACCGCACCAACATTACACAAAATAATTGACTTCAAATTCCTCAATACGAAATTAAAAAAAAAATATCCAATATTTTTTTTTAAATCTTTATTTACTGCAATTTCAACTTAAATTTTTTTTTATAGGATAGTGTAAATAAGAGAAAGAGAAGAAGAAAATCTCATTCGACGACTAAAAAGAAAGAATTGAGTTGAGTGTGTACCCTTCATTCAATTCCATTCTATCTCATCTCCAGCGCCACACAGCGGGAAAGCAAACAACGTCGCTATTTAGGTGATAAGTTCAGGTTATTTTTCACAGTTGACAACTGTCAACTGGTGACTAAGAGGTTATAAAAAGTTTTTACGGGGGAGTGGGGTGATGGAGTGGGTGTAAAGTTATTAAAATGTGATTTTTAATAAGAATTTATTCTTGTTGTGTGTGAAATTTAAGTTGAAAAAGAGGGATTAGTGGGTAAATAGTCGTGAGTCAAGTTGGATTTTAATAAATTTGGGTGAAGTGGATTAAAGGAAATGTTGGGGTTGGTGTAAAATGTTTGTTAGAGTTAAGTATTTGATTAGTTTTAGTGGGGATTGGTGAATGAGGTTAAATTTATGTGAAATTGTCGTTTTGAGAGTCTCGAAGTACGAGCGAGATTTGGAATTTTCGGTTAAATTTTATCATGAGATCAAATTCGATCTATAAAAATCCACAATAAAACCTGAAATTAATTCAAACGACAATTTATTTCTCAAAGTGTACTTACATTTAACTCAAAATTTGCAAAAAAGCCAAACAAAACTCAAACGTTCACTTTTAGGCCCAAAAATACAACCGCAAACACATCGAGATTAACAAACTCTGGGTCACATGCGTGACGACACAAACCCCAACTCCCACTACAAGCATTAAACAAACAAATGACGTAATTCCAACCTGATCAAACAACGTCACTTACTCTCAAACCACAACTCAAAAATTCACGATCGGTTAGGCCCGAAACCAAAAAATTTATAATTACAAAAGATATATGATTAACTATTACTATTTACATTTAATTTAAATTATCTTGTAACAAAAAATAAATTCAAACGAGGATTACAAAAAATTTAGATGCCATACCATATTATTAAATGTCGTCAAGTTGAATTAATCATCGCCGTGAAAATTTTACTCGTGAATTAATTATTAAATTGCAATCATTTTGTAATTACTATTTGAGTGGGCTGTTATACGTGTTCAAATGGCAAATAAACAACCGTGTAATGAAATATCCCGCGTGAATATGTTTGATTAATTTCCTCCTGGTTTGTGAAGGGATAAAAATTTTTTTTAGCCTAATGCGTGTAAGTGTGCAAGTCATACAAATTTTGTGGTTTTGTAGTCATTTTTAATCACAGAAATTTCTTGTATTGTGGAAATTTTAAGTTTTTCAGGTTTTTAGTTTTCATCTACTGGAAATTTCGAATTATTCAATCAATTTTTCGTTGGAATTTCTTGGTTTTCCAATCTGTAGTTGTTTTGAACACTCCATTTCTAAGTTTTTAGAAATTTTTGTCTTGCCAATTTTCTATTGTAACTGTAAAATTTCAAAATTCATAACATAGAAATTTCTACTTTTCCATTGAAAATCTGGAAATTTCTATTTTTTCGTTGTGGAACAATAAGAATTTTGTTTTTTTCATTGAAAAACTGGAAAATTGTATGTGTCTAATTTTCCATTGTGGAAAACTGGAAATTGTTTCTTTTCCACTAGAAACCTGGAAAATTAGAAATTTCTACTCTTCCGTTGTGGAAAACTGGAAATATCTACTTTTCCATTGAGGAAAACTGGAAAACTGGGAATTTCTACTTTTCCATGGAGGAAAAACTGGAAATTTTTTATTTTCCACTAGAAAACTGGAAAATTAGAAATTTCTACTTTTCCGTTGTGGAAAACTGGAAAACTGGAAATTTCTACTTTTCCGTTCAAATGTAGAAAACTGGAAATTTTTTCTTTTCCACTAGAAACCTGGAAAATTAGAAATTTCTACTCTTCCGTTGTGGAACACTGGAAATACTGTATCTGCTTTTCCATTGAGGAAAACTGGAAAACTGGGAATTTCTACTTTTCCACTGGAAAACTGGAAAATTAGAAATTTCTACTTTTCCGTTGTGGAAAACTGGAAATATCTACTTTTCCATAAGGAAACTGAAAATTTCTACTTTTCCGTTGTGGAAAACTGGAAATTTCTACTTTTCCGTTGTGGAAAACTGGAAATATCTACTTTTCCATAAGGAAACTGGAAAATTAGAAATTTCTACTTTTCCGTTGTAGAAAACTGGAAAACTGGAAATTTCTACTTTTCCGTTCAAATGTAGAAAACTGGAAATTTTTTCTTTTCCACTAGAAACCTGGAAAATTAGAAATTTCTACTCTTCCGTTGTGGAACACTGGAAATACTGTATCTGCTTTTCCATTGAGGAAAACTGGAAAACTGGGAATTTCTACTTTTCCACTGGAAAACTGGAAAATTAGAAATTTCTACTTTTCCGTTGTGGAAAACTGGAAAATTAGAAATTTCTACTTTTCCGTTGTGGAAAACTGGAAATTTCTACTTTTCCGTTGTGGAAAACTGGAAATATCTACTTTTCCATAAGGAAACTGAAAATTTCTAGTTTTTCGTTGTAGAAAACTGGAAATTTTTTCTTTTCCTCTAGAAAACTGGTAAACTGGAAATTTCTACTTTTCCATTGAAAACCTGGAATTCTATACTTTTCTACTGGTAAACTGGAAATTTCTACTTTTCCATTGAAAACCTGGAATTCTATACTTTTCTACTGGTAAACTGGAAATTTCTAGTTTTTCTTTGCAAAACTGGAATTCTATACTTTTTCACTGGAAAAAATGTTAACTCTCCATCTCAATCGCCACTTTCCCGATCAACTCGTCTCAAAAATATTTTCCACTTTTCACTCACAAAACCCACACACCACCAAAATCCCAAAATCAATAACATCAATTACCAAACCCAAAATAATAATCAAAAACGCAAAACCCCAATTTTCCCACCCTATAAATTTCCAATTAATTTCCCTTCCAACGTTCAACACAAAACATTAAACCCACCTTCGTGTCAGGTAAATTTCACAGTGGGCGTGTTGCAACATGCTCACGTGACCATCTCGTCCAACTCTTCAAATTGAAGCGTCTCCACGACTCGCTCACTTCGAGAGTGGCAACTTGAATCATGGCAGCAAGCGCTGTAACGTTCGCGGTGTTGGTTTGTCTGTTGGCGCAACAAGTTTGCAGTTGGAACGCGGAGAAACCAATTTACAAATGGAGTCCAGTTTGGTTTAATTATCAACGATATGTGGATAAACGGGTGAGAAAATTGGGGTTTTATTTTGGATGATTTTTTAAAAAGGAGATTTGGTTATTTTTTTTGGTTATTTTTTGGAAAATTGTTTTTTGTTGTTTTTGGTGAATTTGGTTGATTTTAAAGAAGATTTGAATATTTTGGTCAATTTTGGAAATTTGGTGAAAATTGTTTATTTTGGTAAATTTTTAGTTTATTTTGAAGATTTGGTGAATTTGGTTGATTTTTAAGAAAAATTTGAATATTTTGGTCAATTTTGGAAATTTAGTGAAAATTGTTTATTTTAAAAGGAAATTTGGTGTAAATTGTTTATTTTAAAAGGAAATTTTGTTGATTTTTGTCAATTTTTGTCTATTTGTTTTTATGATTTGGTCAATTTGGTTGATATTTAAGGAGTAGTTGTAGGAAATTGGTCAATTTTTGGTCATTTTTTAGTTTTTTGTTATGAGAATTTAAGGTGAATTTGGTGTTTTGGGTTAAATTTTAACCAATTTTTAGGCTTGTTTTTAGGAAAACAACAAAAAATTAAATATTTTTTTTATTGATGCGTTTGGTTGATCTTTAAAAACAAATTTGGTGGTTTTAGTCAATTTTCGGCCAATTTTCAGCCATTTTTTTATTTGCTAATAAGATTCGTGGGTTTGGTGAATTTTGATTGATTTTTAAAATAAAAAAATTTTCCAATTTCCCTTTCAAAAATCAATCAAAATCCACCAAATCCACCAAACGTCCAACCAAAACAACCTATAATTTACCAATTTAACGACTTGATCAACTTTCGCCAATTTTTCATCAATTTGTTAGACAGAAGATAAATTTGGTTTGAAATTGTTTTGGCGTTACTGTATTTGAGTGCGAGTTAAAGAGTTTAGATTAATTTAGTTATATTGGGAAATTTGACGTGTTCGACAAAAATTTGTCAAGTTTTTTTCACTTTAAAAAACAAAAGTGTTAAAAATTGATTTTTAAAACATTTTGAAGATTTCGCTTAATTTCTGCAAATAGTTAAAATTGTCCAAAAATTGATTAAAATGTTTTGGTTACTGGTAAGTTTTCTTTATCTGGCAAAATTTGGTACTGGTTGCAGACAAATTGGTGATAAGTACCAAAAAGTGAAAAAGTAGCTAAAAAAATTTTGAACCATTTTCTTCAGACAATTTTCATCGTGATCTTTTACAAGTTACCTAATTACAGTACTAAAACAAAAATTTTGCTAACTGCCAAACTTTTATCAAAACCGAAGGCAAAAGTAAAAATTATTTTTAAATTTGTCCCACGCGCTTAATCAACGAAGAATCGCGACTCAGTCATTTTTCTAATTAAAAAAGTCAATTAACTCAATAATTTTAGATTTTTAAATTTTTAAACAAGTTTTCCAACTTTTTCACACACAAAATTCAACTTAATTTCCACGTTTTAAAATTAATACCACTTCAAAAACGACAAAATTCTGACATTTAAGTCACTTAAACTACGCTAAACAACCAACATATACCTAATTATCAGATAAATTATTAAAAATTCTCAAAATAACTTTAATTCGCCAAAATTTTCCACCAAATTTAACATCTTCGCACAACGTTTCCGCCTTTATGAACACTTCCCATCTCAAACCAAACTCGCTAACTAACTTTACCAGCACCAAAATAACTTTATAAAATCAATAATCCATTCAAAACCACAATTAATCGCCAAAATTATCCAAATAATCCAACATTTCCTTCAAACTCACCAAAACCAAACCCCAAACGCCACCTGAAAAAACCCTTAAACCACGAAATTATCTTGAAATAACCATAAACCTCAACATAATTACCATTAGCACCACTTTTATTTCCCTCTTAACGCCATTTTTCTCTACTATAAATTAGTACAACGAGGATAAACCCATTTACAAATGGAGTCCTGACTGGTTTAACAAATATGGCAGCAACGTCTACGCTGGAAAACGGGTAAAAATCGCCTAAATCACTTCTAAAAATACCTAAACTGAAAAATAAACATTTATTTAATATTTATTAACCAAAATATTAATAATTTCATTGATAAATTTGTGAATTTTTGAAGGGAGACTCGAATTCGTGTGGTTACGATATGACGCCATGTTTGAATCGTCGTTTTAATTCTCTCGGAATTTTAATGCAAATCCCGTGTTGCGATGGATTAGAATGTACACCACTCGGAAATCAATATTTCTGCTTAGAATCATCACAGTAAGTCTATACATCAGATAAAATATCAAAAAAACTTGAGTTTTTATTCAAAATGTTCATTTCAGGTCGGGAAACATGGACGACAAAGCGTGAAAAACGTTAAAAAATCAACTTAAAAATAAAATAAAATACGTAATAAAGTTATTTATGTATTATTTTACTATATTATAAAACTACTTAATGTTTAGAACCTCAAAAAATTTACAAATTTACGAATTTTTATCGCTTTTTCGTGTTAAAGTTCAAGAAAATTATCGATTTTACGTGGATTTAAATTGTAAATTTAACATTCTAACACATATCCATCATGGTTTCTTCTAGAAATCCTTTATAAATGCTCATAAACTTAGCCACGAATGCTTCTAAATGATAAATCGTTTTGCTTCCTAGTTGAAGTCTGTGTTCGTAGAACGCCGCCATTTGTGTAATTTCAGCTTTCAGCTGTCCGTCACAGTTGTTAACTAATTCCTTTAATAAACCCTAAAAGAGTTAAGACAAGGTGTGTAAGTTTATTTGCAGTTTGGGGATTAGTGAGAAGAGGTAATCTAATCAGAGTGAAACTCTTGGAAGAGTTTTAAAAATGGCGCGAGGAGAAAAATGCTGGAAATTTCCAAAATTTTTTGGAAAATTGTGGGATTAAAGAAGGAATTAAGGTTGACGAAGGTGTTTTGAAGGTTGTTTAAGCCTTTGAAGATAAAAGATTTTTAAATTTTAACGCAAACCGTGTTTAATTAAGTGGAAAACGAGTTCGCGCATGCGTAAATTTCATTGATAAAATTGCGAAAAACTTAAATTTTAAGCATTAATAGTTGTAAAAATCCTTAAAATTGCTCTAAAAACCCTGTTTACAAATTATTTTCATTAAAACGCTTAAAATCGAGAAAATTCATCGAAAAATAGATGAATCAAGATCTCGCACGAAAAAACCAAAATGGCGAACCAAGTAAAAAAACAAACATGGCGGACCCACAAAATAAAAATTCTAACTAATCAATATCCTAACCCGAAATTCAACTGATAAATTCAAAAATCTCACCTTGAAAATGACGTCAGCAGGAATGCAATGCGTAATCAACTCATACAAACGTCCACGAACGTCGAACAACCTTAAAAAAGGTAATTAATTACCCTTTAATCTTCAAAATAACTATTTAATAAATAAAACATGTAATAAACTTTAAATTTACCTCCGAGGACTTTGTTCTTGCACGATTAAATTTGCGGTCTCGCGCAGGTAAACTTCCCAATCCGGGTCAGGTGGCTCTTGATTGGGTTGAAATGGGTACCTAAGTAAATATTAACGTAATTTAAATATTTGGTTGTAATTGGTGATAAAAGTTGTCGTGTTTCAAGATTTATTATTTACTGTTGGACTTTGGCGGCTTCGCACATGAGTAAAGAGCGTCGTAGATTTCGGTCGCTTTTGTCGGCGATTTTCTTTGCCATTTCTAAAGGTAAGTTGACGTTTTCTTTTTTGCATACCATTTGAAGGATGTGCACGACCTGGAATTTTATAAAGAATAAAAAATTGATTTTGTTAAAGATTTCGAAAATAAATTTTTGTAAATTTTTTCGTGTTGTAGAAGAATAATTTTTGTGGCTAAAATATAAAATAAATGAAAAATGTCAATAAAGGGAGATGTCACGTGTGTCGAAAGAAAATGGTGTGTTAATAAGAAAATAACATGTCCCAAAAAAAAAAAAAAAAAAAAAAAAGCGAGATTTAAATTAGCGAAATTTAGGTGATATTTACGTATCAGATGACAGGTAGTTTTTTTTTTCGCACAGTATGAAAATTTTTAAATTAAATTGTGTGGGGGGGAAAAAGAGGAATTTGAGAGTTATGGGTGGTAAAATACAGTAAATTTAACTGGAAAATTAAAAGGCTTAAATTAAAAAAGTTAAACTTTGACAGAAGAGTTAAGATTTTTTTAATTTTGGTTGAAAAATTTTAAAATTTGTTGAAAATGTTTTGCAATTTGTTGAAAAATTTGGATTCATGTCGAAATTTGTTTGAGATTTGTTGTAAATTTGGTAGGTTTTTGTATTTTTGGAGAAAAATTACAAATTTTCTTAATAATTCATCGAAAAACCAACACAAAATTAACGCTTCCAAATTAAAAATTAACCACTTTTAACAAAAAAACGCAATTTTTAAGAAAATATCAGTGAAATCACCCCCAATAATTACCAAAAATACAAAATCTAATTTTAAAAATACAAAAAAATAACCCAAATGCACCCAAAAAACAATTTCAGTACAAAATTTAAAATTTACAATTCCAACCAGCCACAAACACAACCAAAACAATTCCGAAATTTCACTGTTAACACAACAAATTTCACCAAAAAAACCAAACAAAACCCAAATTCCACCTGTTCAGTCGTAGGAGCAGCAACTCTAATCCCCAAACACCGACTTCTAATCGCGGGAATCACTTTACTCGTCGAATTACAACATAAAATCAGCCTACACGTTGCAATATATTTCTCCATCGTTCTCCTCAACGCGTGTTGCGCGTCTTTCGTCAACCGATCAACTTCCATCAAAACCACAACTAAAAAACAACAAAACAACATTAAAATCTTCATTAAATTACAAAATTTCAACGATTTAAAACCTTTAAAGTCTTTTTGCGACGATGTTTCGAGTTGCTGAGTTTGGGCGACGGTTTTTATTAATTCTTGAACCACAACTCTATCGTAAATTCCAACATCGCTTGGATTAACTTCGATATGGTAATTACTCGCGATTGTAGTGATTTCTAGTTTTTTCTTGGACGGTGTGAGGAAAGTTTGGTGCTCGATTCTGAGTTTTTCGACACCGGCTCCGTATAATTCTCGAAGTAAACACATAATTCGCGTCTTTTTTCCCGCTCCAGACGGACCGTAGACCAGTAAGTGAGAAAAATCACCGCCTTGAACCTTAAAAAGTAAATTAAAATTTAAAATTTATCGAAATTTTGTGAATTTTCTCGAAATTGTTGGTGTGAAAAATTGTAAACAAAAGCAAATTTTTGAGATTTTACCAGTTTTTTAAGCTGAGTTGCTTGTTCTTTGTGGTAATCCAGTTTATTCAACGACGTGGGTCGGTATTTATCCACCCACAAACTCATTGTGTTGATATTTTCGCGTAAAACACGAGATTTTTGTCGGATGAAAATCGCTCCAAATTTTCTTTCTCAAAATGGCAACTTTAGGCGCGAAGTTGTGACGTAACGAACTTCCAACATAGCCGGCTGGGAATCCTCGGAGCTAACGGCGCTTCAAAGTAGAAAATTGCGTTGCGATCATAAAATTTCAACATTTTAATCATTTTAATTCACATTACAGCATAAAAAATAATAATAACTAAAAAATTTTAGTGGTTATCGCATATTTACATCAACTCAGCATCAACTCTATAAATTCTACGATAATCGTTACACTAAATAATCTTTTCAATAGACAAAAATACAACAAAAATATATTTTTATAATACTGACATTCAACATTCTACAAACAGCAGAAAAACAACAGTTCAATAAAAAAAAAATTAAAAAAAAATTCAACAAATTAATTACAAATTCAACTAGAAATCCAAAAAAAATTCAAAAATTCAACTGCAAATTCAAAAAATTTACTAAAAAATTCCAAAAAATCCAAAAAAAAATTCAAATAAAAATTCCATTAAAAATTCAAAAATTCAACTGCAAATTCAAAAATTTAAATAAAAAATTCCAAAAATTTCCAAAAAAAATTCAATTAAAAATTCCATTAAAAATTCAAAAATTCAACTGCAAATTCAAAAATTTAAATAAAAAATTCCAAAAATTTCCAAAA
>JAQIWS010000591.1:0-18681 GCA_034696085.1 Stigmatogaster subterranea | reverse complement strand
GCGCACGCTGGTGGCTAAATTTGTTACTAACATGACTTGAACCGGAGCTGGTTGACCAGTGTATCAAAGGACCGTGAAATAACTAATGTTTGACGTTTAAAATTAATATTAAAAGAATAAGCGATAAGTAACAATAAATCAAGTTAAAAACGATTAAAGTAAATGATAAGATGATAGTAAATGGACGACTTCGTATGTTGAAGTTGTCGTTTGCCGTGCGCTCCAAAATGGCGCGCACAATGGAAATTTTGATGAGGAAGATCTAACTCGTAGATCTTCGTGTAAAATTTAGGCCGTTTGCCTAAATACAACCTCTGGAAGATAATTCCAATGACGTGGATGTTTTCGGCGATGTGTTGTTCTTAAGATGATAGGGCCCCGGTAGCTTTGATCCTGGTGATTAGGCGACAGAGACAGACTCGACTTCGCAGAAATACGGGAGCGAACGGTTGAAACGTGTATCAGGGTGAAAAGCAAAGTAAGAAGTGTCTGATGACCCCTCTTTGGAGTGCAGGGTCATCGGACCTCAGCGCTTCAGGCGAATAGCAATGCGCAAGCTCAGTAGTGTTTTTCTCACGTGAGCATGCGCTTTAAGATTACTTAGCTAAAATTTAAAATTTGGTACCAAAATTAAACATTAACTAACGAAATTATGAAATAGACATTATCATGTATAATTTAATTATTTCTTTTTAAAATTAAATATTGTTTTATCCAATGACATAGTGACATTTTACTCCAGTCAAACGTTTGCAATCAGAAATCCTTGCTAACAACAGGGACAAGATAACAATCAAAGGATTAAGATAATGAACAACCATTTCAATAGAAATAACCAAGACAAGAAAAAATATTTGGACAGGATAATTTCTGATCACAGTTAATTTATTTATTTCTAAAATTGAAAATGCTTCATTTCCATATAAAAATTATAAGTAAAAATTAATATTTACCTAGAAAATCAGATTTACCTAGATACAGTATTTAAATTAAATACCTAGGTAAATCTGATTATCTAATAAAATAATTTAATTAGATAATCGATGTAAAAGTAGTAAAACAAGTAGAATAATTTATTTCGTAGACTTCGGTAAATCATTTTATATAAAAATGGAGCATTTTTTATTTTAAAAACAACTGTGTTAACTATGGTGCTAAATAATTACGTCCAAAAAATTGTTATATTTTTTTGTTGTAATGTTTGTGTTGGAAGAGGGTTATTGTTTTCCTTTACCCCCTCACAACTAGGTCTTTCGCCCCCTCTCTCCCAGACCCCTAGGCTATTTCACTAAACTTTTTTCTTCCAAAAAGGGAGAACGAAGTTGGAGATCAATGCAGTTGTCTTGCGAACATTTTTAAAAAAATTAACACTTATTTTAAGAAATTCTCTTCAATTGTGTGTAAAGTTATGATGAAATGTTTACCAAAATTTGAAATATAGTTTTCAAAACTAAAATCTGAAACTGAATCTGAGGGTTTTAGAGCTTATAATGATGTCATGGGTTATCCAGCCCACGACAAGCACTTGTCTTTGACGTTATTGAGTTAGGGGATAAGATCTAAGGTTTAAAGATTAACAGCAGGCAGTAAACTATAATTTTGCCGTCAGTTGTCACTCGTGTACGATGACCTTAATGGTGGGGTTAACATGAAACAGGGGTCCCTTCACCAATCCGAGAAGTGGCATACTTCTATTTCTTTATTTACTTCTGGTAAAACCTAGTTAAAGGCCTGGATATCACACAGTGTTATTTTGAGGCACGAAGACATTAAATACAGCTTTTGCACTTGTCCAGCTGGATAAGTTAACTTTTTGATATTTTTTTCATAATTTTTTCTGTACAGTAGTTTTTTTTTTTTATAATTTATTTTCTTTGAAATTTTTTATTCAAATTGTGTTTGCAAAATTTAAAAAATCTTTTAATTTAGATATTTTTAAAATGTAAGTGTTTTTAAAGCTCATCCAAAGCCAAGTAGTACCAGTAGGAGCCTTTCCGTAGTAATTAAGATATCCAGGAACACTACAACTGCTCATTGCAACGAGTTGTAATCGCCTGTTACCGGTAACAAACACAGTAATGCGAGCGAAATCGCTTTGCCCTTCTAGGAAGTAAGCTTTAAAAACCGCCACCAGAGGTTGCGCGCGCATCGTCGAAATCGTCTATTATGTCTACAATAATTTCTTTACTACCCAAAACATATATTAATAATTCATATTAAATATATATTCTACGTATGCAAGTGATGCAGTGTTTATTATAAATTTAACTGAAATTACCGTGTTTGTAAAATTATTGTGAAAAAAGCTTTGTTTTTAATTTCGTATTTATTTTTTGGATAAGAGTTGATAATCCCTTAATTCCCCCTCGTGTACCCTTCTTTCCCAACTGGCACCTTGCGAAATTTATTTATTGACATATTCGTTGTCGCGTATCCCACGTTTGCTTCCTAATCAAATTCGCGTCACTCCTTTTTTATATCTTGCCCCTAGTTGGTCTTTTTCGTACTTTTACAACCTTCCTTCTCTCAAGTATTAATTTATAACAAGCCTAATTGTCACGCCACAATTAGGCTTGTGGCGTGACCCTAACACGTCACAATGCTTTACGCCTACGGTATTAATTACGGCTACTGAGGACATGGTTAACTTCTCTCTTTGGATTCGAAGGTATAATTTAAATTCTGGTTACACAAAAAACTTAATTAAATATTTACATTTGGTTATTGCGGTACACTACAAAAATTATTCACATCAGACAATTCAAGCTAAATTTTGCAATCCAATTAAAGGCTAATGTCTGTGACGTGAGAAAATCAAATGTTTTGGAAAAAATCTTCCACCATTGTTTGTATACCATTACACCATGCCCCGTGATCATGCCTAAGATGAGCTTCAAAATTCACCGCGGGATACAGCGCCGTATAGAGTGGAAATTATCAAATGTAAAAGACCAATTATTTAACAATAGCGTCGCGAGCGTCGTAGACTCGCAGTGAATATTTTTGTTCGGAGTTTAACAACACGCACCAACACCAACACCAAGACAATTTTTGCAGAAATTCATTAGCATCGGACAATGGGCGATCAGTGTAAAGCTTTTCTTTACGGATGGTGTGGAAGACAGAAGGTTACTCCACAGTACGATGTTCGCAGTGCTGGGTCGAAATTTAGACAGCGATTTTTATGCGAAGTGAGAAAATTTTCTATGCATCACAACTCTATTTACTTACCTGTTATTTCTATCTTCAAGGTTCGGGTAGAAGGGCACGACTATGTGGGCGCAGGAAATTCTACTAACAAAAAAGATGCTCAAGCGAACGCAGCAAAAGATTTTCTTTTGTACTTGGTCCGCAGTGGGAAAATTCAAGAAAGTGATATTCCCAAATCCACAGTTGAATTGGTTAGATTTTTTCTTTGTAATCAAGTATATAAAAGCATTAAGTGTTTATTATTGTAGACACCGCAACCGGGTGAAGATACGAATGATGGAGGAGAAGAGACTGGAAATATACCATTAGCTCCTCATCAATCACTGGGATTAATCTCAACACCATCGTCTTCGTTCAACCGAGAGACGAATCCAAATTATAATTTAGGATTTGATCCTTACACAAGAGGCCCACCAGTTGATTACGTTGATAGACTTGCTGAGAAGCGAAAACTGGAAGAAGTTAGCTCGAATATAAATTATGATACCGGTATATGCACGTTTCATGATATTTTAATTTTTATTAGGCTGAAGACGTTGATGTAAATTCAAGCATTCATGGCAACTGGACAATTGATACTGCTAAATCTCGGTTGCATCAATATTTACAGCAATATAAAATCCAAGCTGATTACAAATACACTCAAATTGGGCCTGATCACAATAGGTACGATGACGACATGTTGTTCAAAATTGGCAAAAATCATGGCTTGTACTCGTAGAATTCTGTAACCACCTGAGAAAAATCAAGATCGATCGTTAATCGTATCGAATTTCTGAGTAAAGATTTATTTACTTGAAATCTTGCTTAGAAACGTTAATTATTAGAACATTACTGAGAGAGTGATTTTACACTCTTCAAGTAATGGTTTGTTTTGATCTACTATTTTACAGCAGGTGGTTACAGCGTATTTGATTATACCTTAATTTCGTTGAATTCGACTCAATGTGTTTTTCTTCTTCAGTTTTTAAGGTTGGTTTAATAATCAGAATTTTTTTATTATCATATAAACTAATGTAACAGTTTATTAAAATTTTAAAATGAAATTTAATTTGTAATGTAGGAGTTTCATTGCCGAATTGAACATCTTCGTCAGTCGCTGCAATAGAAGTGAGACTGAAAATTTATTAGAAATTTTATATTATATATTACTTCGAATTTTAATTTTCAGACATTTATGCTCGAGAACACGGTTCCAATAAACAAATGTCATCAAAGTCGTGCGCGCTTTCTGTAGTGCGTCAATTGTATCATTTGGGTCTCATTGAAGCTTATACAGGGCAAACTAAGAAAAAAGATTCAGATCAACTTACTTCTTATGAAGTTGTCTTACGAGAGGATTTGGATCAAAGATTGAAACAAGTTGTCGAAGATTTGCAATTGTGCACAGCAACGGTTAAGGTTTAATTATAAGTTATAAAGCAATAGTAATGATAGTAATGTGGATATTATACTTAATTTCAAAGGTGGAAGATCCTACACAACCAGTTTCATTAATTATTGATCAAACGTTGGAAGAATTTGAATCTGCGCCTAAACGAAATTATGGTTGTGTAGTTTCGTGGTCGCCGCCTCAACCGAATTGGAATCCGTGGACAAATTGTAATATTGATGAAGGACCATTAGCTCAGGTTTACAACATTGTTATTACGTATTGTAAATTCAAAAATAAAAGATTATAAAAATTATTGACTTTTGCAGGCATCGCTGGAATACATAAGTGCTGATTTGAGCGCAGGATTCAATCAGCAGTTGCAGTGTGATTCAAATCTACAAATTGTATGAATCAAAATTAAACTGAATTGACTTTGGTACGGTAATAAAAATTGTTTCTTTAAGATGTTGACAAAAAGGGAGAAACTGCCAATTGCACAATCGAAGAAAGAGTTGTTAGAGGCTATTAACCGCAATCCTGTGATTATAATTCGTGGTGCTACTGGATGTGGCAAAACAACGCAGGTGATTTCTTGATACAATTAAGTCATTAATAAGAGAAGCCCGATAATAATCTACCTGTTCTGATCTGTAGGTTCCACAATATATTTTGGACAGCTATATACAAGCTAATCATGGATCCGAGTGTACTATTATCGTGACGCAAGTGAGTAAATGATTTTAATTCATGAATCACAAATTTTGAATTTTGAATTGCTTTTAGCCTCGTCGGATTAGCGCAGTCTCAGTAGCTGAACGAGTTGCGGAAGAACGAGGGGAAAATGTTGGTTCCTCCGCTGGTTACAGCGTTCGGTTCGAGTCCGTTTTGCCTCGTCCGTATGGCGCCATTATGTTCTGCACAGTTGGTAAAGCTTAGAGTAATGATTTGAGATAAGAAATAAATTCACGATTTATTTCTCAGGCGTTTTGTTAAAAAAGTTGGAAGGTGGCCTAAGAGGCGTGTCTCACGTGATCGTTGATGAGATTCACGAAAGAGATCTCAATACTGATTTTATAATGGTGGTTCTTCGCGACATGGTAATGACGTATCCCCACATGCGTTTGATACTTATGTCTGCCACGATCGATACTGTGATGTTTCATAAGTATTTCAATGGATGTCCAGTTGTCGAAGTTCAAGGACGATCTTTCCCGGTCCAGGGTGGATACTATTTATTCTGTATTGTACATTGAAGACTAGATAACTTACGACATTCTTTTTATGCAATTGCAGAGTATTATTTAGAAGATTGTATCCAAATGCTTAACTTTATCCCCCAACCTGAATTAAAGCGTAAAAAGGACAAAGATGAAACGACTGAAGATGACAACGATGAGAATCTTAACAAAACGGTCAGCGGGGATTACTCAGAAGCTACGAGGCACTCGATGGCATCTCTTAACGAAAAAGAAATTTCTTTTGAATTACTTGAAGCACTTTTAAAATATATTAAATCACTAAACATCTCTGGTGCAATTTTGGTATTTCTTCCTGGGTGGAATTTGATTTTTCTACTTATGCGTCACTTGCAGCAGCATGTTTTGTTCGGTAAGAATTAGTTGAAGAATTTGAATTATTTGATTAAAGTCACGAACTCTTGCTTTTCTAGGATCCAGTGCGTATCTCATACTGCCACTACACTCGCAAATTCCTCGGGAAGACCAACATCGTGTTTTCGAACCCGTTAGAGAAGGAGTGACCAAAGTAAATTATTCTCGTCATTTCTTAAACAATTCTCTACGATTGATTGACTTCAATTTCAGATTATTCTTGCCACCAACATTGCTGAAACGAGCATTACCATTGATGACGTTGTTTTTGTTGTCGACTCTTGCAAGTACGGCGAAAAATTGCGGCCTTACTATTTGGGCGAGGTTTGAAATTTTGTTTGGGAATATTTCAGAGCAAAGATGAAATTATTTACCGCACATAACAATATGACTAATTACGCCACAGTTTGGGCATCCAAAGCTAATCTGGAACAACGACGGGGTCGAGCTGGTAGAGTTCGACCAGGATTCTGTTTTCATCTGTGCAGCCGAGCGCGATTTGAAAAGTAAAAGTCGGAAATCTAATATTCCCTGAATACAAACTTAATTTTTATTTGATCAAATTTAGATTGGACGCTCACACTATTCCTGAAATATTTCGCACACCACTACACGAAATATCATTGGCTATTAAACTTCTTCGCTTGGGTCAAATCGGTGAATTTCTTGCCAAAGCTATCGAACCACCACCGATTGATGCCGTTATCGAATCTCAAGTGATGCTTAGGGAATTGGGATGTCTTGATAAAATGGACGAATTAACTCCCCTGGGAAAAATTTTAGCTCGCTTGCCGGTTGAACCACGACTGGGGAAAATGATTGTTTTAGGCTGCGTTTTCAAGTAAACATTTTCAAAATTCAAATATTGGTCACTTACTAATTATTACTCTTATTTTAGTTGTGCCGACGCAATGTGCACAATTGCTGCTCATAGCTCGACTTTCCCAGATCCTTTTGTAACTGGATTAGACCAAAGACGTTTAACCTGGACGCAACGACAATTTTCAGGAAGCAGGCACAGCGACCACGTTGCATTACTGAATGCTTTTCAATCCTGGGAAAATGCGAGACAAATGGGCGAAAATGCTGAGTTTTCGTTGTGTGACAGCAGAGGATTGTCGGTGCATACGCTTCGCATTACGTGGGAAGCGAAAGTAAATATTTGTGATTCATTGCCAGATGACAGTAATTTACTTCATTTTTTTAAACTTTTAGAATCAATTGAAAGAATTATTACAAATGGCTGGATTTAGTGAAGATTGCATGAGACCAACACACATGGATTTTGGCGGACCTGATTCGCAGCTGGATGTTGTTGTGTGTCTGTTGGTGTTGGGTTTTTACCCGAACGTCTGTTACCATAAAGAAAAACGCAAAGTCCTTACGACCGAAATGAAATGCGCACTTATACACAAATCGTCAGTGAATTGCTCAAACCGTGAAATATTTTTTCCGTCACCATTCTTTGTGTTCGGCGAGAAGGTGATTTCTAATCTGCTTTAATTCGTCTAGAAAATACAATACTGTGTTTTAATTTAGATTCGAACTCGTGCTGTGGCTTGTAAACAAACCACTATGGTGACTCCTATACATCTTTTATTATTTGGTTCTCACAAAGTTGAAGCTGTGAACGATGTGATTAAGTTAGATAACTGGTAAAAAAATATATTCATTTTTATGCCGTCATACAATTAATTTAAATTTCATTTTGTAGGATTAATTTGAAAATGCCGGTAGAGACCGCAGCTGCCATCGTCGCACTGCGAGTGGCGATAGATGCTCTAATCGTACGTGCCTCGAGCAGTCCTGAATGTGGCGCAAATTCGGAAGATGACGTCAAAACCATCGATATAATTCGCCAACTGTGCCAAAGTGACGCGTATCACCATCCGACTGAAACTCCAACTTCATCAACATCGGAGTACATCTCATTTATAATGCGACTAAGAAATAAATTTAATATTTGTTGTAAATTCGTTTTAAGGTTATCCGATCAACCACCATCATTCAGACCTGGTCCTGTAAAAAGATCGCGTGGAAATTATGGTAGTTGGCGTGGTAATGGACCTTACCAAGATGGTAGCAAATTTTTTGGAAGAAGCTTTGGCTACCGAGGTAATCCAGCTTTTCCACGGCGTCCTTTCAATCGAGGGCGATTTGCGAGAGGTGGATACAATAATTATTAATTTTAAGCGTACCCACTAAACTAAGTGTTGCTAATGAAAACATGTACCGTTGATGTCTGTCGTTTACTTTTTATTCCGTTCAACGAATTAATTATTTAATTAAGCATTTATTACTATTCTTACCATTATCGTACAAATGGATGGACGTGACAAACATTAAAGCTTTCTTATTTTTGCATTGGATACGAGTGCGTTTGTTTTTTTTTCGTCAAAACTGTTACACAAACGCTGTAAAAATTACTTGAAAATTTTTTTTTAAACATGTTAAAAAATCCTGAGGAATACGTGACCACCAAGAATATCCGAAATAAAATCAAACACAGTAAGATTGAATGAAAATAAGGTCAGCAGCTGGGAGTTGGGATCCGTGGAAAATTAATTTTAGAGGGTCCAAAAGGGTTCACGGGGTGTATTTTTGGCCTCACAAATTGCCAGCAGAGTGAGCTCAGATTCTGTGATAACACACGCTTATATTTCGATGACAAACAGCTACAAAGTTCATTCTTACAACGAAGAAGCAATATGTCACATCGTGCTCAAGAAAGGTTAGAGACAATTTTTCGTCATCTGAAACCATTCGGAGATGGTGGCAACATTCAACTTAGTCCTTACAACACTTCTAACGTATCCTTAATTAATTTTAATCAAAATTGAGGTTTGTAGCGTGAATTTTTAACTCGTTTTCTTTTGGAAAAATAATTGTTAAAAAAAATTTCCACATTTATCGTTATTCGGATTAAGTTATCAAAAATAATAGATAGCGGATGGTGCAAGCTATAGATACAGATTTACTCTGGATAATCCCCGCTTAACCCCTCTACAACGACATTTCTACGACGAAAATGGATTTTTGGTTGTAAAAAAACTCGTACCTGATCATTGCCTCGACACATACAGGTGTGAATAAATTATCAATTAACAAAATACAAGTATAACAACGAACTAATCAAAAAAAAAATCTTAGGTCTAGGTTCATCGATATTTGCGAAGGACGAGTGCATGCACCGGGGTTAACTGTTATGAAAGATGTTTCGCTAAAAAATTCCAATTTAAGAGGGCAAGATATCGTTAACAAATTTCAAGATTTTTTTGTCGATGAAGTATTGTTTCAATATTGCTGTTTACCTGAGGTAAATTTGGTTTTATTTTACAGAATATCTTAATACAAAATTTAACTTTTAGATTTTGGATTACGCTGAATGTATCACGGGTCCGAATATAATGGCAATGCACACAATGCTCATTAACAAACCTCCAGATAAGGGAACAATGACGTCACGTCATCCATTGCATCAAGATCTGAATTATTTTCCGTTCCGACCAGCACAAAAAATAGTCTGTTCGTGGACCGCGATGGAACCTGTAAATCGTCAAAATGGTTGTTTAGTTGTCATACCTGGGTCTCATAAAGGTGAATTGCTGACTCATGGTTATCCGGATTGGGAGGTAATTACCAGTAGTCTAAAGTACAAAAATATTGATTAATTGTTAATTTTTTTGTGGTTTGTTATTTTTAGGGTGGCGTTAATAAACTTTATCATGGAATCGAGAATTATTCTGATGATTTACCAAGAGCTTATCTGGAGATGGAGAAGGGGGACACCGTGTTTTTCCACCCGATTTTGATTCATGGGTCGGGTGCTAATAAAACGCAGGGTTATCGAAAAGTAATAGAAAATAATTTAAAATTAATTGATTTTAATTGTAGTTTAAGCTTGTGTTATGTGCTTGAATAATATACGGTAATTATAATTTTTAGGCAATTTCTTGTCACTACGCTGCTTCTGAGTGCGAATACGTTGACGTGAAAGGTACAATTCAAGAGCCTCTTGCCAATGAAATTTTGGAAGTAGCACGCAAAAAGGGATTTCCAATCGCTAACTTTGCCGTAAGCTTTGACATTTGAAAAATTTAGAAAAACATTATTATTATTAAATTTATTTTCTTTATTAGGATGTTTGGCAATTTCGGGGTCGTTTGGTGAGAGGGGAGAGAGTGAATTTATAAAATCGTTACACGAAAAGTTTTAATATTTTAAAAATATTTTACATAAAAAAAAAATATTTACACTGATTAATATTTACTAACTGAATCTTTGATATTTTACATTAGTACTCGCTGCAAACAACGAAGATTGTTTTTAATATGCTGTACTCCATATTATCAATAATAAAATTCTAATAAGCTGTTATCAATATGTATCAAATTTTTAATGGAAAAGTTCCGTTTGTGACATCTGCTTGTCCAGTAGAGTAGTAATGGAATTTTAACGTCGCCCAAACATCGAGGTCATAGAGCTTGTCTATAGAGGAATCTTCCACACTACAATTGATCCCAAAGGTCAAAGAACCAATGTTCCAAAGCCACGAAGGTCACCACATACAATTCCACTGGGAAAATCTTTTATCTTTCATTGCCCTCGACCTTGAGTTAAAAATCCTTGACACAAAGAGAAACATTTTTACAATATTTCCATTTTCTACTCTTGCTTTTTAGCTATGACAGTGGGGCACGTAATACTCCTCGCCGTATTCGCCCTTTATGCTGCCTTTGCCTGTGGATATGCGGCAGCAAAAAGAAATTCCAACCAAGAGACGGAAATATACACGTTTGAGTTAAGACGGAACACTTGTGATAACTGTGGTGGCAAAACTTTAGATCGGGTGCACTTTAGGAGATAGTTACGGCAATTAATCATCAATTTTTTTTTAGGGAAACAGTCAACAGTAGGTTTAATTTTTTTTATTACTCGTACTTCACGGAAAATTAGTCAATTTATTTATTAGATTTATTACTGATAATTACAGTTGCTCATCAATCCCACAATTATTTCTGTAAAACGGTTTACATTTCTCGGAAACTGGCGTATTTGTGTATGAACTTTTCAAAATAATTTTCCTCTGAACGTCAAATAACAAATTTAATCTTTACGGATTAGTGAGACAAATACGGTACATATGTCAATCCCCACCTGGTTCAATTTTAAACCCCTACAACACATGAATAAAAGAGGATAACACTTTGATAATCTAAAAACCCTGAGAGACAGTGAAACTGTTTTAAATGGGAGAGAGTTCAGAGTTTCCCCACTTATTACCTCGCTTCTGAGTTCTGACCATGCTACTCTGCTTAAAACTTACAACTATTGCCGTGGTCTGTTTGTTCGGCTTTATTATTGGCTACACAGCTGGAAAACATTCAAACCGAAAACATAAACACCACGAAAGGCCACAACGTCGTTGAATAATGGAGTGTATGTGCCCAAAATACCCGAAAATGTTGAAAAAACATCAGAATGAACGCGTCATATCGCACAAGGAGTGTGTAAATCTCCAGCCGTAAGTTCATCGTTTATTCCTACAACTTTCTTGTAAAATTAGTCAATTAACTATTCTTTTTTTTTTTTTTAATAATTATAGTTACACATCAACAACTTATTCAAAATCGTGTATTTTTGAAATATCGAATACTACATATTTTTGTTAAATTATTAGCACTTGTTAGAAATTGCTGTTTTAAAATTCCATTGTCAACAAATGTTTTTGGGCTAGTAAACTACTTTCTATTTAAATATTCTGTGATTATTCAGCATTCCATTTAGATTACCGATATTTTATTCAGAGTAAAATAAAAAGGTTGAGTTGCTTTGTGGGTATCTTGGTAAAAGAGAAGAGACCCAGGTCAACTTTATTTACGGGCCACTGACCGAGATTTTTTTATTTAGACGTTTAGTCATCACTTGACGATGAACTCACGTACTGTCACACTCCTTGGCTTCTTATTTATTACATTTTCATCGTCAGTCATTTCCTACTCTCAAGAAAATAATCAAGATTCAGATCTAGCGCCTAGAATATGGTTTCTAGCTCCTCACGAGATTAATTTTAGAAAAAATTTTTATTATCCACGTAAGTTTGTAACATTATAAATTATATCCTGGTTTTTGTATGCTAATTTTGTGTTTTTATTATTGTAGAAGAACGTCAACAGACTGGGTCGTGTTTTTATTGGTGGAAAAAAGATGTTTGCCATTACTGCCTTGATCATACTGACTGCTTTCGAGGATATTCGTGTTGTTGGAGTATAATTTTGGGTAGTTGTTGTACACAACAGTAATTTAATTCATTGACATTAATTGAAGAAATTTTATTGAAAAATGTATTTTTATTTATAAATGACCATTAATTCTTTTAAATTAAATTACTTGTCTTTTGTAACGTGATATTTGACTTTAAAGTAATTATAATTCATCGTGGTGAATTGTCCACTTGTCATCAGTTTTGATTAAATTTTTAGCTTTTTGCATTAGTCGAAGAAATTCTTCAGTATCAAACGCGTAATTTGTGAATTTTGCATGCGCTCCCATCGTTGGATGATGTCCCTAAATTTAAAACATGTAACTAAATTAAAAAAAATTATTATTCATAGATAATGTAAAAAAAATTTACTTCATCTTGTTGATGCAGTTTATCCACCTTTTCCCATGTTATATAATGAACGCCTCTTAAATAAGCTAAATCACGGTAACATGCTTCATCTTCACAATTATATCTGTAAATATCTTACAAAATTAAAAAAAAAAATTTTCGTTTGGTGTTTTGGTTTTGAATAATATTTGTTTTACATTTCAAAAACCACAGCCCAATCAGGAAGAAATAATAAATGCGTTAACCCAGCACCGTGGATACCAATTAAGATGTCCGTATTGTAAATTATCTGCAAATTACATGTCAAATTTTTATTCAGTGGGATAAGTAATGTAGAAAAAAAAAATTATTCAAGAAAGTACTTTTAGTTGCTCGTGGAAAGGCATCAAACTAAAAAAATGTGAAAATCAAGTCAAAATTCGGATTTACTGTTGCAGATTTAAGGTACTTACTGATTAAAATTAACTTTTTTAACTTGAAAATCAGATGACAATTCCAACGCTTTTACTAACTGCAAAGTATAAAGTTAAATTTTAGTGATTTTGCGTAAAATGTTTGTGTGAGAAAATGTTGTTACTTTGTCTTCATTTAGAATTTTTCTGTAAGATGTTTCTCGAGATAACAATGTTACCCGAAATTTCTTATGCTATATAATTGAATACAAACTTGCACAATTAAACTAATTTTATAAATTATTAAAGTACCTGGTTAGGATGTTGAGTAATTCCAATTCTATGAAGAACGTGATGAGTAAACGCGTGAAATAACCCACTATCACTGCAACCAGTTACCTTATAATTAAATTATTTAAATTAATTAAATGTTCACCAAGTACTAGCTACTATTTTGAATTACCAGTGGCATGTTGTAGTACATCCCAAAAATCATTCTTGGTAAATAACTAAAAATTAAATCACGAAAGCAAACCTAAAAAAAGGAATAAATGATAATAGTTGGTTTTAACAAAAAATGATCAAATCTTTACTTTTTTGCCTACAAATTGTTGTAGATTTAAAATTGGGTGATTCGAAAATGCTTTCCACATAATTTGAAAATTGCTGCGATAAGGCATCTTAAAAAAAAATTAAATTACCAAAAGGTAAAAGTACTTATCGGCGTATAAAAAAGGAAAGAAAAATATTATTTACTGTGTCCCATAATAAGATATTCACATCTTTAGAAAAAGAATTATTCATATGTTGACTTAAATATAAATTAATAAAATCACAGAAGTGGTGATACATATTTACAGCTGAAAATGATAAAATAATTACCATCAAAAAATTATAAATTAACGAGAAAATTAGAATTTACTTGCATCTAATTTCATTAAAAAAGTTGGTTTATCTATTACAATGTCACATTTGTTCTCGTGTATTGGTTGATACGTAAATTTTAAAAAATTTTGTAATTCAGCTGCCCTGAAAGAAATTTAGTTTAAAAATTTTTTTTGAGAATTATTTGAGAAAAATTTTAATTTACCATGATTGTAACGGACTTTTATGAGTTAATCTATTTTCCAAGAGCAGAATATTTAACTCGCATCGTCCACCAATTTGTCCAGGTTTTAATACATCCATTCTATACCTTAAAAAATAACACAATTTAGCATTAATAAAAATAATCACACAGGTAAAATTTAAAGCAAAATACCTCATTGGTTGGTCTATATTCCTTAAATTATCAAAATCGATTAAAATGTTTTTTGATTCGCAATACCGAAGATGATCGACACATTTTAATGAACTATCATGCTGCAAAAATAAACAAATTATTATATTTTTAAATCATAAACATGGAAAAGTATACACACTTTATGTTGAGGCTTACAGATATACTCCATTTCCTTTTTTCGTTCTTTGATATAACCAAAGTCACCTTGCTTAAAAAATAATTCAATTTGTTCTTGTTTGGATTTCACCCTACAATTCACACAGACCTAAAAATTAATTTAAAATTCTTTCAATTTTAAATAATACTAGCTAAAACTTACCAAGCACCGTGATCACCTGGACACGATGGCAAAGAATAAATTAAATCAACTTTGCAATTTTCTTCATAGCCCCAACAACCAGATTTTTTTACATACGGCTAAAGCAAATTATGAAGTGTGAAGATATTAAACTATGTTAAATATTAACAGTTTTAAAATATTACTTTGTAAGGGCAGGAAATATTTTTCTCACATTCATCCTTGACGTCTGGATTGTTGGTAAGATAAAATGGAATATGATTTGGAAGTAAATTAAATTCGTCAAAATCGAACGAAAGTGTAATTGTAAAACTGCATAAAAAATATATTAGAGCTGTATGAAAGTAAAACAAAAGAGGGTTCGATGTTTGCTTCAACATTTCCGTAGAAAAAAGTACTTGAAAAAGTACTGGAAAATAATCTCATGGATGTAAAAAAAAATTTAACTGTAAATTTACACTCTAAAGTAGAGATGAAAATCTTTTCTCGTAAGAAATATAAAAATTACGTAATTAAGACAAAATTTAAGGAGAGTAATTTTTACGTAAATACAAAATGCGCCATGTCTCAAAAGCTCGTGGTTCCGAGTTTTAACACAAGCGACCCTTTTCAGGTATCGCCTGATGACGCGTTGTGCGCGTGCGCAATTACCGTACATTCTTTGGCTTGCCTTTGGTTAGCAAAACATTTATGTCGCAATAATTTAGATGAAAACGTTGGTTTTTTTTAGCTACGCTAATTGTTTAAGACTTAAAAAAATGCAATCTGATATAAATAAATGAGATGAAATGTTTAGAAATAGAAAAATCTCAATTTTTTCAAATCAGAATTTCAAAATGTTTCAATGATTTCTTCCAGTTTTGAAGCAATAAATGCTTAATAAAGTAAAAAAAAATAATTTTTCGGTCAAATCGCAGTCAAATTCTTGTGTTTTGCCAAACATATAAGCAATTGCTCATGCGCACAACGCGCCATCTGGCGATACCTGAAAAAGGTGACCCATAACCCACTATATAGGGGGTGGTAATGGGCCTCCGTGCACTTCTCAGGTGGCAGCACCGTCAATTGGCGTTAAGGCAATCTGTTGCGAAAATTTGACTGTTAATTAATTTGGCAACTTCAACATTACGGCGGTGATTTCAAAATATGGATTCCTGCCTATTGACTTAATTTACTTCGGAAATCAACCATGCGAAAGAGAAATAAATCGTGGAGAGCGGAACATGTTTATGGCATTTCTGAAAACCAAAAATTTAATGAAACTACAATCAATGCTAAAGGCACACCTGAAATGAAAATAAATTACTGTAGGATATGAAATTCAAATTGTGGTAATTATTATATTTTTAAATATTTTTAAATGGATAAATTTAAAAAATTTGAAAAAAGTTATAAAATTACAAAAAAATATAATAATTTCTGCTAGTTAAATGACGAGAGGGTTATGCGACGCTGTGCCTGTACATGTAAAGCAAGAATCGGTGGCAATTTGTCACTGGCAAATGTAAACACGTGGCAACTGAATATTTTTTGGTCAACAACGAATCCAATGAGTCAGTAACAAGTGCGCCACAAGCATAGGGAATTCCAAATAATGCAAAGCACAAAAAAGGAGAGAGGATTGATCATTTATTCAATGGTTATTTCTTTTTAAATTTATCACCATGACAAAAAAAAGTTTAATCGTACATTTTTAACAGTAAATAATTGACAACGTTTCACAATTTACGGTACTCACATAATTTTATAAGTTTAATTTTACGTTTTTAATAGTAAATCATAAAAAAATCCAATTTATTTTCAAAATTTCACAAAAACATAAAAATTAAACATATGAAATTTTGGGAATAAGTTTAATTTTTTATGACTTACTGAAAAATTATTTTACGTAATATAAATCCTACAAAGTTATACCTTAGTATTAAAAAAATTTACATTAAGCAAATTGTTAAGTAAATTTTAAAATTGATTGTAATAATAAAATATTCATAGAATATAGCAATTTCTACTCACAATTTGCATTCGTTTTTTGTATTAAACGAGGTTCTAAGGATGTTAAAATGCTGATGACATGAAGCACTTTATCCATGTGAGGAATTAGATCAACGGCTACCTTATTGTTCAATATATTGAATATTTTTAACCGTTGAATCGCTCTTTCCACGTGAATTCTAACACTAGCAATGGAATGTGTTTCATCCACTTCCATCTCTGTAAATTGAGCGTTGTTTTTACTAAATGGGGGCATAGCTAGAATTGCAAATTGGCTGGTTAATAATGATTTAATTCTTGGAAAATCTTTGTCTGCCATCACAGCATCGTCCTTCTCTAACAAATTTAACAAACCACAATCAATAGCTATAAATGAATCTGAAGAATGTCCTCCATAGCCTTTAGACAGAAATGTTACCAATCCGTTTGGAGCAATACCTATTAAATATTTCAAAGTATAACCACCTATATAATGTGAATACATGAAATTTTGTTGTTCAATTGTTGGTGGCCGCTCAGTCCTGATTTCTATATAATTGATAATTACACGACAATTGGAGTAATGTTCTCGAAATGTGTTAGGCATCGTCTTCTTAATTCTGTTTCTTGAAGGCCACAAAATCCAATTGTCTGTTGCGTCATACAGCTGATTTAAAATTTTGATGAAAATCCTAGTTGCACTCGTACGATGAATCCCAAATAATGCTCCTAATGCAGTAAAGCTAATTCCTAATTTAAGTTTTATTAAAAATGCAAGCAACTTATCCTCTATCCTAAGTTCATGACTTCTTTGGCTTGTTTCAGGAAGTAATCCTAGCAGCAGTGAAAATGCGTCACTCGTGACAGATGTCATATCACGCATTGCTTCCATGTTGTTTAAAAAGCTGTCAAAGCCATTAAATGACCAAGTACGGTATGAAGACCCCACAGCAACATTTTGTGTTGCAGGAAATTCCAGCTGTTCTTCAACTTCTGAACATCTTTCTTTATCAATCTCCACATCAACATTTTCCAACTGAAATTTGAAACAAAAGTTATTGCATTTTGAAATTAAAACTGTCACGTAATATACCAAATTTTGATGTTCAACCAGTACAGAATTCACATTTTCATTTATTTCATAAGCCACTTCATCAATAACATCATTAATAATATCATAAAAATTTGCGGAAATTATTTCTTGAATAAAATCATTGACTACTTCAGTAATGACAGACTCCTTATTATGTCTAACTTTTAACCTAAATAAAAAAGTATTAACAATACAAAAAAAGCAGTTTAATTTTTTAAATACCAACCTTTCAGAGCGTTCGTTGTCTTTTACTGCAGTATGCCTGTATTCCTTAGGAAAAATAGTTGGGTTGAAATTTAGATTCCTGGGATCATCGCTTTTCTTCCCACCCACAAAATGGTCACTACATATGCGTGCAAATTTAGATGGTTGCCAACTGGATCCATCTGGACTGTAACAGAATTAATTAATGCATTTAGTCAATTTAGAACTTACTAAAATTAATACTCACTTCACCCGACGCACTGATGCTACCCAATTCTGTTTCCTTTCTTTCTCCCACGGACGGCCAGGGAATGAATAAAGGTGTATTCTTTGTCCACATTGTTTGCTAGTTTTATAATTGTTAGAGCACGAGACAACACAACAATATTTTCCTCGGTATTTGGGTTGCTTGATATCCATTTTTGCTTCTTGTGGAAGAAACGACTACCACTACCACCGTTATAAAAAGAATAACTTGCGAGCTACCAATTGATTAATGCGAGTTTTCAATACCAGGTTGTGTTCGCGTCGCGCAGAAACACTAACGCACGAAGCCTGGGGAGTTGTTTCTCAGAGTTTAGACATTTATCTTTGAATATTTAATTAGCTATTAAGGAGCACATCAGCTTTTTA
>JAQIWS010000590.1:0-18725 GCA_034696085.1 Stigmatogaster subterranea | reverse complement strand
GAACGTCATTGTCAGTCACAATTTTGTTATTACGTGTCTCGTCTCGTTGTCCTACATTAACTTCCCACTTGATCCAATCCCGAGATGAGACATTAATAAATTGGATTTCTCGATTAAATTGCGAACTATTTTGCATTCTGAGCGAATATAGCAAAGAATGAAAAGGTATTCTTAAATCGTTAACCACAAGTAGAATAGGGTACAAAAAACAGCGTCTAAGTCATCTAGTATGCAATTTGTGGTGCAATTCCATTCAAGTGGAAAGATGTCCAGCCTGTAACTCGTCTAGCCTGCGTGTACGGTTACGGCGCCAATCACAATGACCTCTTTGGGTGCCGAGGTAGAGCCAGACAGGGCCAAAGGGGTTGTGTCCAGTGGGAAATTCAGCTTCTGTCTACTCGCGATAAAATAACACTTGCACAACAATTTTATTCACTTACGGTTATCACTCGAGAAAGATTGCTGAATTATTTGTGGGCGGAGAAATAAAGAAAATTAAAAATTACGATAACGTAATTTGTGTTTAGAAAATTCAAGATATTTACGAGATCGCTAAAAAAGAAACGAATAAGTGTTCGGTTTTCGGGTGAAAATCCGTCGGCGTTAACATCGCCGATGGAAATACCTCGTCATTTTTGAAAATTTTACGACGTTTGTTATTGCGGTAGTTTTATAGGGTGCTGGTCACTCGTTCGGCTATATGATCGCGCCATTCGTCCCTGGTCATCGTTTTGTCGCTTTTCTGGTCCCCCGACCTTTCCCCTCTGTCCAGCTGGAGACTGGTCTAATCCCATCGGTCCCTGAAGCTTCCCAGGCTTCTTGGTGTTGAAGGCGGGTAGCGTGGCCAGCATACCAAGTCCACTTGCTTGTGCCAATACAGTGGCTGGTCAATGGCGAGGCAAGTTTTTTCCCCCCCACGCGTTAAAATCCCTGTCCACATGCTTAGCTTGCCCGGCTGAGGTGGGAGTTCGAGGCCGGGGAAATCAAGCTCTGCTGGAACCACAAAAGGTGGTCTATCAAGCGCCTCATTTGCATCACAAGTGATGTCAGGAAGAAGGCCCTGGTCTGAATCTCAAGCCAGCACACGTTCTCGAGGGTTGACAGTGGAGTAGCTCAAAGAAAAGGATGAAAGCCAGTTCGGCCATCACAGTGTAGTCGCCGGATGAGTTATGAGAGCCAATGTAAGCAAATGGCATTTGTGTGGTCAAAACTCAGGAAACGTTCCCATAGTTTAAAGTACATTAAGCGAGCATTTTTCTAGGAAACGAGGGAGAAGGGGATAAGTCATCAAATTGTACAAACACCACACACGTAACACACCCATATCGAGGAGAAGGAGAAGGAGGAGGGTGTTTAACTGCTTTGTATTTTTAGGACCAGACATTATTATTATTATTACTCCGCTTCTTTTCTTATTTCTTTTTTCACTTTTTTCCCTCTTTATTATTTTTTTTTCTTCTTCTTTTGGCTAAAGGTTAGGCAATTCATCCGTTCGCATAAATTGTTGGGATAATGTATGTATATTCCGACGTTACCCTTTTTTTGGTACCACTTTAATAGCGCAAAAAATAAATTTTTAAAGCTTATTTAAATTTAGTTTAAAATTTTATGCGTTGAGGGTTATCTAAGACGAGGAAAAAATTTTTTCTTTATTTTCTATGTAAATATTTCAACATACGATTCCTTCGAAATTTCGTGACTAATATTTTACTTAAACTGAAAAGAGGAAGGAAAAATAAGAAAAATACACAAAACTTTAGTTAAGGTAAATATCACCAAAGAATTCCATAAAATTTTTAACAGCAGTATAACCGAAATAACAATGCGGTTTTGCGAGTTAATTATAAATCTTAGTCCGTCTGACCGTAAAACTCTGGAGATTTGTATTTAGAAATCATTCCCAAGTCACAGTCCCAGCATTCAGCGAGCTCGGAGTCGCGTGATTGGTTAGACGCGTCCAATGGGCGTTGTCCCTTTTTGCTTTTCGCTGTATTTTCATTTGAGGCACGATATGGAACCCACTGCTGCAGACGCGATGACACGTGGAGGGAAAAAACCTGACGGCGTCGTCAGCGTTGATAGCTGGCTGATTGTACTAACCGGATGCTCGTTTCGACGTGCACGTGAAGTGTTACGAGATTTAATTCCAGTCGGACCCGCGTTATAATGAGGTTGCACTTCTTTCCACCGAGCCAGTTTTTGCACGACTGTCGCCACCACCTCGTTTGTAAGTTGGCGTGGGCTTGAAATCGTGACCGAGGATGGAGGTGTGAAATACACGGCGGAGTAAGGGGTAATGGTTGTCTCGTTGAATTTACATACGTAATTTTTTTTTATAGTGAAAAGAGATATCGAGTAGGTTGCGTAATTGTAGACAAGGCGAAGTTTTATTTTTTCAGGGTTAAGAATTTTTGTGCTTCGCTGCGCAATGTTACGTTGTCGTTACGCGTTACCCTTTTTCTACCTCGTTACGTGGAATTACTATTCGTTATAGCAGAGGACGTTAATTGAAATGCACGACCGTGTTTACGTCGAGTGGCATCTGACGAGGGGTAGCGTGGTAAAAGCTAACGCTCGAGCGTAGTTTTGACGGTGGCTTTAAAAAATTATTTTTTTTATTACTAACGAGAAAAGAAAATTTTGAGCGTGATGAGAGACTGTAGTGAGTGAAAAAATTGTTACCACACAAAAAGAAGAATTTGTTTTTGCGAGGATAAATAATTGGCTAGACTAGAAGGAAGCAACTGGTTACGGGGCTGCGAAATTTTAATATACGTTATTTGAATGTTTAGTGGTTATTATTGCGTAAATGTAGAAATGTAATTGTAGCTGTTGGAATTGGGGTATAACGCGTTATGCAGAAAGAGTGAAAAAAAAGGGACGGAAAAAATAATTACGCAGTTGAATAACGAGGAAAAAAATTGCATGGTAACAGCTCGATCAGAATTTTTCTATAATGAGGAAAAAAAGCGTTGATTAAAAAAAAATAGGGTTGTAAAAGTGAAATTCGTTGTAGAAATGTCCGAGAGCGAATATTAGTCCGGCCCCTAGGGCCCAGACCACGGGCTAGTTCATATTTAGGCCTAACGGGGGTTAGGAAGGTAACCCTTTGTGTTTTAATCTTTAGGAAGTAGCTAAGCTTCGTCCGTTTGTGTTGTCTTTATAACTGCAGTGTTATTTTTTGTGCGCGTGTAAAAATAAGAAATAGGTAGCGATGCAGAAAATGTACGCAGTTTTTTCCTTTTTAAATGATTGCACGCTGTTGAAGATTTAAGGTTACGAAGGAATAAAAAGTGAAAACAACTTCTCGTGAGATGATTGACCTTGCCGTCTAGACGGCATCATGTCAGCATTGCACCCGGTAATGGAAGGGTTGCTCGCGCTTGCCCAGTTTTTAGTTTCCCAATTGTACCTGAACCTGATTTTGTGTAATGAAGACAGTCGAATTTTGACAGAGTTTTCTTCGTTTTTAAAAAAAAACAAAAAAACATTTTATAATGAGAAAAACGCGTGAGTCGTGATGATTTGAAATCGAGTAAATTTTGATGGTGAAAAAGGCGTGAGTTTAAATAAAATAACTGGGTAGGCCTTCGGTGGTTTTATTAGAAAAATAAAGATAACATTTATTCTTTATCTTATTTTTTATTGTATTTTTTTTTTATAGGTGGAAGTGGTGCCTTGTGATTCAAAAGGGCGAGAATACACCGAACAGGATGACATGTTCGTCGACGATCCGAGCGAACTGGTGGGCAAAGATATTTATTTCATCGTCAAGTTGATCAGTGCCCGTGGAATCCCCAATCGTTATAGTGTAAGTTATTAGTAACGGAGATTAAAAATAAAGATAAGCGTAATCGAAATGAGAATTTGTTTTGCTTCTTCCTCCAATCGTGTTTGCGTTAAGGTTAATCTAAGGCGGAAGAACGAACGAGATGTTTTACGAGCAAGTTTTATTGAGAAAATGTTTTAAATATTTTGTTGCAGGATATTTATTGTCGTTACACCGTGTTCAGCGAAGAAGAAGAAACGAGGACGAATGTATCTCCAGATTCGAACAACGTAGATATTAAGCATAGCAAAATGTTTTCTTTCATCCCTGCAACGACTGAGGTAAAAATGAAAATATACTTACGTTGCCGTTCTTAAATTTTGGGAATTGTGGACAGAATTAAATTTAGAATTTTTTGAAAGGGCAACAAGAAATTAGTTTCGAACTTGCAGAGAAGGGAGTCAAAATTACAAAATTAACTTGAAAAATATTAAATTTTAGGTTAATGAGAAAACCTGCAATATACTGTACATTCTGCATTTTTCCCACGCGAGCTGGTGGTAAAATTAACTAGTAGTCGTAGCAGAATGCAGAACTTTTTAATTAGGGAAGAAATAACAATTTCTCATTTTGAGAGTGGAGGTTGAAAAAACAGAATTTTTGTTACGGCGGTTCGGAACATTTTTAAGCGGTTCTGAATATTTTTCTGTTATTTCGAGGAATGCGGATTAAAATTTAGTTGCTAGCTACAAAATTTTGTAATTAAGTAAGCGAAAAAATAATTAGTTTACGAGATGGCTAAAGATAAAATTAACTAACGAAACACACGAATGATAATAATTTTACATTTTGCGTGAGTTCTTTCTGCTCGTTGGCTGTGTACCGTTTTCTCACCGGTGGAGGGGGTTAAAGGACATGGTTTTCTTGAATGGCGTGGCACACTTCTGGGTGGGTTACAGGTGGAGGGAGAGACGAGAAAAAGAGAGGGGAAGAAGAAAACACGGTGGTTGAATGGTGAGGGGGGGAATTAGAAATGGCTCGTTGTACGCAATTGAGACCCACGTGCCGCGTAAGAAAAAGGTGTCGAGAAGGGGGACAAGAAAGAGTTGTCTCACGTTATTTTTTTCACGAGTGTCGTTGACTCGTTGACGGCGCGTGTGTAAGGACGAGCGAGTAGAATGTGCGTTGATGCGATGTGTTTGTCGGCAGTTGATTAACCATTTGCACGACGGCTGGTTCGTCGTGCAAGTGTGGGGCCAGCAGCAAACTCGAAAGTCAGCCGCGTTATTCGCCAAAGGTAAAACTACCAAACAAATGCTCAGCGTCGACCACGATATTATCTCGAAAAGTGCAGTTGGAACGTTAAACGTGACTGGAAGGGTAAGCGAATTTTTCTTATTTTAATTTAAACCGGAAATTTAAATTGTCATTACTTTTAAAATTTAAATTAAAGACGCTTGATCCTGAAAAGCAAAGTATCGTCGTTGAGTTGTTGCTGATGAAAAAACAAGCGGCTCGTTTGCAGCAGCGAGTGGTTAGTTACTTTTCTCGTATTCAATCCATTTTATTATAATTTTTTACAATTTAATGGAATATTTGTGGTCTGTTCCTTAAAAAAAAAAATTAGGACAGCGTTAAGCGCCTGATTGACCGTGCGGAGATGATGAACAGAAGGAAAGTTCCTATAACCGTCTTGAAAGATGTGTTCAACGCACCGTCGGGTGAAAGTGCCATGCGAATGATGGGCGTCTTAGAAGGTAATTAAAACCGGGGTATGTATGTAATTTTCGCGATAAGATCGTCATCTTTTTACGCACTGCTTTGGACTGAGTCAAAGTAGTGAGCAGAATTGGTTTATCGTGCAGAATATTCGGACGGTGAGGACAGTGAAGAAGAGATGTTCATGAGAGATGGTCTGCGGTCGGCGAATTCGAACTCGTCGGCTTGTGTTGTGCTGTAATTCCCGGAAAGAATTTGGTGTCCTCGCCTGTTTTTGAGGTAGACTTTGCGTTTACTCGACGGTCGAAATTTTTATAATCGTGGAAAAATACGAGACAAACGGTGGTTAGTGAGAGATGACAAATTATTCCGTCACTCAACAAATTGCCTGAGATAAACTTAAAAATTGCAAAACTCTCCAGACAAAAGAGCAAGGGAAACAGAATCCATTTTAATCATCTTTATAAATTTCTGCTCCGTTTAGCTCAAAAGTGTGAAACCGCGAACGGTGATTTTTCTCTCGGACTGTGTTTTTTAGTCAGTAATTGTCCGTTGTCATCTTCGTGAGCAGTTTTCTTAGTTAAAAAAAAAAAAATTTTTTTGTAGCACGTTGATATTGTGAGGAGCCAATGATAGTTGTAAAAAAATATTAGTAGAATTTGTACGAGAAAAATATCAAATTTTTCTAAAGCCATAATTTAGAAAATTGAAGCATAACGCGAGAGTTGTCCAAATTTGAACCATTGTCCCTGAAGTTTGGCATAAAATCAGTTCTCAAATTTGAAAAATCGGAGAGAGGGAGGAAAGAAATCACGAAATTAGTTAAATTTTAAAATTAGTTAATTATTTTTATATTAACCATTTTTGGACGAGTAAAAGATAATTGCTCCCGAAAAAGCAAAACTGGATTCGAACGCCTAACGCATTTGTTTCGCCTCATGGTCTGTACTGGGATCTAAGCAAATTTTGGAGACTCGATTTACAGAAGATTAACAAAAGAAAAAAATCGGTGAAAATATAATATTTCTTACGGTTAATACTGATTTTTTTTACCGAAAAAGAATCAAAAGAAAATTGTATATAGTTATTTTTTAAGTTTCATTAAGATGAAAAAGATGAAGATACGCGTCCGTGTAAACTATAGTATATTTATGTGAAATACTAACTTTGGTATCGTAGTTATTTTATAGTTAAGTGTGATTGTCGTGGTTTTTTAAGAAAAAAGTAAGAGAAAATTAGTTGAATTCCACAGTTTTTTAGTGAAAAGCTTTTGCTCGGTATCTTCACTGCACTGTTATTAAGCTAAAATATTTTTCTTGACATATTTATTCTATTACGCACAAGAATTTGTATTGAAAGCACTTGCTGCTGGGATGATTTCCAACTTCACATACCTTAAATATATTCCTAACCACACAATGGAACCACACATCGACTTATTTTTTTAAATATTTGGGTGCTGCTATAACGAATAGATCTCTTTGTGTTTTAACTATCGACCCAGCAAACAGCTTGCAAAAAAAGAAAAATAGTGTTAAATTTTATATTCAATTTTTGAAATTGTGGTAATTTCCAAAACGGAGTAAGAAAATTGCGAAGCCAGCTTTCTCTAGCCACTCACAGGATAAAAAATTAAAATTACAAAGAAAAAGTGTTTGACGTTGCGAGTGCTATCTCTTCTCTCTCTGAATCCATCCAGCCATACGAATAACAAATATTAAAACTGTGACGTAGCTGTCTCTTTCAATAATAATTGAGTACATAATACATACATACAAGAATTAACAATAGCAAATCACGATTTTCTCTCCATATCAGCACCAAATCTCATGTATAGAGTTTAAGACGACGATCATATTAGTTAAATACAAATTTCAACTGGATTGTGGGGGTTTCTCCCGTGTCCCCACCAAGCTTATCAAAGCTATGGCTGTGATAGCTGGCCACCCCTCATCGAACTTAAAAGTGACGCGAGGGGTGACAGCCTCTTGTCTCATGTACCAAATGTCGCCCTGGCTCCTATTTGCCCCATCTTTTATATAGAAAGATAAAAACAGGCCGCTCTGCTGTTTTTCTATCACTGTCCGCTTCGCAAATTAACTTTTTATTTCTGGTTATTTTCTTTTAACTATTTTTTGCTTGTTTTATTTGGTTTTAGTATAATACGCAGTTTGTGAACGCTTGCATCTGGGTCATAAAAAGGGAATTTTTATCTAGTCAAGCAATTGAAAAATTTAGGTTCGTAGTTTGTCATACATTCGCGCTATTGAGGTAGGTTTTTATTAGTTTTACGTTATAGTAATTGAGATTTGAGCAGCAACTGAAAATTTTTTATGATTTTTACAAAATTCACGTGAAAATCAAATACGCTGACGGTGACGTAATTTTATCCCTCTCTCCGAATGCGAATTAAGCAAACAAAAATTATGTTAATTCGAAGCCTGATGTACAAGGTAGTCATATGTTGGTGATGTTAAGAGCCATTCGTCTACGTTGAAGAGCCGTTGCGTTTTACTTTTCTCTTTAACGGTAGCAATCCTAAAGCAAATAAATACGATACGCGTGAAACGCGTTAGCCTCGAAAAGCTTTTCCTTTCGGTGTTTGTTTATAATTTAGTTCTCAAGATTTTAGTAAACAGCGCTTTTGCCACCAACAGTGCCTTTGTAGTATCAGGCTATAAGAAAAAAATTTTGATATTGCACATTTGAAGCTTAAATTTTCAAGTGTTGTGTTTAATGTTTAGAGACAAGTCTGTTTGGACAGCTTATTATACTTGTGTCTGATAATAAAACTTGCCAATTTTTTTTTTTTTTGAAAAAAAAATGTTGTCGCTGATGTTCTTTATTCGTAAAATCACAACCCAAAGAATACTACACACACAAATAATTTTAATTTTTTTATTCTTTATGATTGAGTAAATTCTTTTCAGAAGTCAGGAAAGATTAACTTCCCAAGGGAAGGAATGTTGCAGTGAAACTGTGTTCTATATTTACATAAACTAATTTTCTTAACACCTTCACATTATGAGTGATCTTGTTTTTTTGTATATATTTATATTATATATACATATGTTTTCTATTGGGCAACAACAAAAATCAACAGTGTTTGTTGTATTGCATTTAGGCCTTCATGGTAATATTTGAGGATTTTCATGCGGTAACATTCTTTCTGAGATTCTACCATTATGCTAAAACTGAGTCAATATAAAAACAAACCAAAACGTAAAAAATTTAAACAGAAAAATTCACATCATTCTTAGAAATATTATTTGCGTTACCGATAAATAACTAGGTAAGCAAAATTTACTTAACCAATTTTTTTTTCTCTTCAAAAACTGGCTTAGTTAAAAATTCATAATTCAAAACAATTTATTTTCATCCGACGAAATGTCAACGACACAAACAAATATTTTCATTTAACACGCTCTGCCGTTTGCATAGTGAAAAGTGACGTGAGGAAAATCAAGGATCAAAATTTCTTAGCAAAAGCTAACGAACAGTTTAGTGATTGTCCGAATTCATTTCACTGATCTAACGAAACAAAAACAAATGATCTACCGATAACAAATTTGAAAAAACCTAACCAAAGAGCAGATAATGGACTTGCAAGTCTGTACTCCTGACCGTCTAATACGACTAAGAGAGTATTTTAACAGGTCTAAGTTTTTTCCCTAATATATGACTACACGGTATACTTTTCTAATGATTAGTGAAACATTTTGCAAACTGGCAGGATAACCGGCAAAGATAAATTTCTTTGCAAAAACAAAAGATAAATTCACTACGAATTGTGTATAACAACGTCTTTTTCTTTTAACTAAGTATTTTATAATCTAAAGCATTTTATAATGAAGTCCACCTGGATCGACAAACACTTCTTAAATTACACTCCAATACGAGATTTGATTTTAGAGGTATAGTACTGAGAAAATTTTTTTTCACATTATTTATTTTAAATTCACAACTTTTGTTTGATTATGACCACAGTTTCGTTATTACTTTACAATTGTAAAAATAATTTCCTCGCAATGTTTAATCCTCTCACTCATTCTGTCGGTTCGCACGGCTGTCATCTTGTGGTTTTTGAGGTATTTTATTATATCACATGATTCTAACCACTTAAAACAATGAAAACCAAATTCAAATCTCGTCGAGTGGATTGATTGTCTAATCAAACAAAAATTTCGTGAACTCAACACTCAACACATTTGAAACTAGTAAAATTTAAAAATTAACGGGGGAAAAATTTCTAAGAAAATTAATACTCTGTCAAAATTGGAAAGTAAAAAAAGATCAACAAAAATCTACTATGGATTCAATATGATTGCTCGACTAGAACGCGGAAAACTGAAAAATGATCACTGACTGAAAAGAACGCGAAAAGTGGCACGCCTAACGAGGATTTACCCTCGATCAGGAGCACTTTGATTTCTTGCATGGGAAATGGAAGAAAAATGCTGAGATTGTAGTCACTTGATGTTTAGTTGGTTGGAATGGAATCAATTTGAGACTTTACAACAGGGGAAATTGAGTTATCAGTGAAGGAACCAGTCTCAGTCGTTATTTTATCTTCATGTTTTCTTCTAGATACGATTCTTTCCTATCAGACGTAAAAATAAACTATTTAATCAAATCACATACTATAAAATTACCATTTTTTTTATCCTTTTACCATCCAATCGTAAATCATATGAATTTCATATTCGCCGTCGAATCAATTTTGATGTTGATTGAACTCAGATTACAAAGGCCTTGGATCTAAAAAAGACATTGACAAAAAAATTTAAATGTTATAAATCGATAAACTTAATCACGATAAAAATTACATTTTTAATCGAAGTACCAACCTTGTTTTTAATTTCTTCTTGGCATTTTTGATGCACTATTTAATCCAAACAAATAGATCAGTCAGACCAAATATTAACCTTTCTGAACGCAATTAAATTTCTACCTTGGTGAATGGCCATGTGTTGACGTAATTCAACTCCTGAGCAAAAAGTTTCATTGCAATAACAGCAAGCAAATTCCAGGGCCCGATCGTCCGAATTTTCTGAAAATTTTGTTTCAACTTTTTCAGACGATTTATTTCGTTTGTCCAATCTATAATAATAAAAAGCAAACATTAGCAACCTTCGACCACACAAATTGGTGAGAAAAAAATTAACTATCTTTACCGTAAGGAATAATTTGAGAAAAACGACTCGACTCCGCTCCGCCCTCGTGTTCGAAGAGTTGGTTCCGTTTGCAATCCGCGTTCCTTCGCGAGCAACGATGCTACGGTCATTTTCGTTTGCCAGCGTTCATCTCGCGCGGGTTTGATTTTTTTCTCCTCGACTTTAACGACCGCACCGTCTAAATAAATTTTTTGTCCGTTCATAACCTCTTTCTTCGTTTTATTATCACTCGTTGACACTTGCACCGCGTCGGCGTTCGAGGGCGGGGAAAGTGACGGCGGTGATGTGACCAATTTTTGAGGCCGTTGTTTTCTTCGATTGCCAATCAAGGAACGTTTGGGATCCGTTAGAATCTCTTTACGATCGTATTTATTACGAACGCTCGTTTCGTCTTCTTGGCTGCCGCCGTACTCCCAGTTGTCTGGCATCGCCACCTGGGTACTCGAAGAATCTTCACCGACTTCTGTCGGAATAACGATCGTGACCTTTTCGTCATTTTCAATCGTCTCGCGTTGAGTTTGCATTTGCTGAGAACGTTGACTTTTGACATTTTCCAAATTTTGATTAATATCTACTACGTTGGATTCTGAATGACCATTTGGAATATTTTCTTCACATTTAGGGATCAGAGGAACCATTTCTTCAAGAGTAGGTGGGAGATCATTTTCTTCATCGTGATCGTCACCATTCGATAAATCATGATGATTAGCCGAATTCAATAAAAAATCCGAATTTTTCTTCAGAATAGAATTCATTCCGTAAGCGAGCAAACGATTACCGCCTCGACCTCCTCTCGGCGCGTTTTCAGTTTTGCACCTATTCCGTCGTAACAAATGATGCAAACTTCCATCGGAATGAAAACGGATGATGTGGTGACGCAAGTTTCGCGGTTCACTGAATCCCCGTCCACAATCTTTGCAATAACATGGTTTGACACCGGTGTGCATTCGTTCGTGACGCTGAAGAGAAAAAGGTCGATCGAAATATTTGCCGCAATAGCTGCACGTGTAACTTTGTTTGAATTTAGATTTAAAATCGTACGAATACAAGACTTCGTTATCGGGACTCGGCAAACTGGGAAGGCAAGGGTAAACGCCGGCGGAATCGGCAGTGCTAATCATGGGCGGAGGTGGGGAAGAAGAATCTATGTTGGTTGACGAAGCGTTCTGAGGCGAACTCGTTGTTCCCGTGCGGTTTTGCACTGCAGATTCATCAAGCGATCGCCCCTGAGAGTGGACAAGTCCCTGGGGAAGTGAGATAAGCACTGAGCAGTTATTGGCCGGTTTTCCCTGAGGTGCAAACACCGACAACGTTTCGCTCTTGTGCGTCCTCGCGTGGAGCACCCACTGGACGCGCAGTTTGAACACTTCGCCGCACAACGCACAACTGTATTGCTTTTTATTACGTTTCATGTGAACAGTCAGGTGATTTTGCAGTTTGCTCATCACCGAAAACACTTTCCCGCACATGTGACATTTGTAGAGGAACACATTTTCCCCCGTCAAGGAGTTGATCCCCTCGAGCCGAGTAGCGATCACTTCCTCGGAGCGGAGATTAATTTTGTAACGAGTAACTGTCACCGGTTTTTCATCGTCCGTTTTATCAGAGGTTACCGCCAAGACGTGAGACGAGATATCCTCGTCATCAGCCGCAAAATTGTCCTCCGGTTCCGTCGGCACGGCGGGAATAAGAGCACTGACATCGGCATTCAATTTTTCCGAAGAAGGCACGTGATTTTCGTCGTCGTCGTCGTCCTCTTCTTCCACCATCAAAGATTCTTGTTTAATAAAACCATTCGCGGGGCTGTTAGCCATTCCGTTCATGTTTTTCACGCTGTTAAGACTACCGTCGGTCCCGGAATCGGATAATCCAGAGCTCAGCTCGTCGTCTTCGCTCAAATCTGATCCGGCTTGAATTCCGACGCCGCAATCGTCGTTTGCTTTATATTTTTCGTCGACAACCGTCCCCGCGTTGGAATCCATAGACGACTGATCTTGACCCGCGTCTGACGCCACCAGCGACTGGTTGCGCGCGTTTCCCTGCAACAGCATTTTCTGATACTTTTTCGTTTGCGCGAACTTGTCTTCGAGAGCGGGACTAAGTTCGATTATCGCTCCGTGCGACGCCCGCTGATGGTAATGCAAACTGCGCTTGGCTTTAAATTTTCGACCGCACTGTCCACAGGTAAAAGGACGTTCGCCCGTGTGCTTCATCAGGTGACGTTGCAAGTCACTTGGTTTAAAGCACACTTTGCCGCAAAATTTACACGTCCTTCTCGCGAGCGACACTTGATGACGCAGATCGCGGAAATTAGTCACCGACGGCACCGTGATTCCTCCGAACATGGGCTTGTGCTGCAAGACGGCTAATCCATCGTTAAAGCACACGTCCATCGACAAGGATCCGTTATCAGAACTCTGCGACGTATCGTTATTATTTTCGGCATCACTCTGCCCAGTCGGCGTTTCAACTCCCGATGTCGACGATTTCTTTTTCTCACCCTTCACCGCCCCTTTCGCATCACTCTCCACCTGCACAGGCTTCCTCTTCGTCCGTCTACTTCCATTTTTTCTCTGCGATCCACTTTCCTCCTCACGTCGCGCTTTCTTGACTAAATCACCGATTTCGTCGTCTATGCTATCGAGACCCAATTTCCGTTTGTGATTAGCAGTCAAAGTCAACATTAAATTTTCCGGTAAACTATCGGTAGTTTTGTGATGAATCAACTCGTGCACTTGCAAACTCCACTGTCTTTTAAAAGGCTTATTGCAGACGCTACAATGCATCACTTCTTTCTCCACTCCTCCGTTCACACTAACACGAGACGACGACGAAACACCTTGACTCGGAGATCGAATCTCCTGGCTATCTCCATTTCCCCTCCCACGCACTACACCGCCTCCTCCTCCCCCTCCCCGTCCGCGACCTCGTCCTCTACCTCGCCCCCTCATTCTGGGTGAGTGTCCATTATTTTTGCGTTTTTGATTAATCACGAATTGAGTTAAAATAGAAGCCGACTGAGAATCATCTCTCGCACTTTGACCTTTTTCTCCGTTCGCCTCGTCTTCGTCGAGAGGTATAAGACAGGAGAAATCAGCGAGCACCGAGTTCGCGGTTGAGGTGGCGGGTGAAGAAGCTTTCTTGTCGTTATTTGTACGCAGGTGCACGGGTGAAAGATGGGGCATCGAATCATGCGAAACCGCGTTCTCATTAGAGGAAGAGGCTCTATCCTCGCTATCGGATTCTTGGCTGGTTTCACAATTTTCGCCTTTAAATTTGTTCGAGTTCATCGACGTTGTATCGTCATTTTTATCTTCATCGTCATCTACGAAGGAAAATAAATTAGAACGCAATAAATTTTAAATCCTAAATTAGAAAATAAAAATATTCATTCAATTCATTCACTTTTAAATCGTTACTCGTTGCACCAAAAGAGCAACAACAAATCTAACGTTTTAAAACACAAATAAAAAACCCCTAAAAATCCGCACGCACGCAGACTAAAACGAGAGGAAAAAATAGCCTCGAGTGAATCAAACACGATAACAACCCAAAAATCTCAATGATTTATAAGTAACACGTGAATTAGGGCATCGAGAAATTTATCGCAAAATTATTCAAAGCCAATTCCATCTCGTTTCGTTTTCCCACTTTGTCTCGCTGCAGATATCTCTCTCTTAGAATCTAAACGATTTTGTGGCTGTTTTTGCGCCAACCATTTGTGTTTCTACGGTAACCAACTCGATGCAGTGAGCGTGACTTGACCAGGATTTCAACAACCGAGTTAACTGCACGTGCATGTCAGCAGAATGTCACAACCCCAGCGCCAAAAAACCGGAGCGTGCACCAAAAATGTTTAAAGCACGCAATTTGCTCGTTGCTCACTAACTTTTTTCCCGTCCTGTCTCAAGTGTCAAACTCGTGTCGGATCACTAAAAACAAAAATCTTTAAAAAAAACAAAAATCCAACCCTAAAATAAACATCTCGTCCAGACAGTTAACAAAATCGGCCAAAACACGCTCGACACATTTTCACTCTTCAAAATCATCATTCTAGTTACAGTTTCGCCCCTAAAACCTCCATCAATCTTACTTTGCTTACGTAACTGTCTCACTCGCTTAACTCAAAGCGACAGAAAAGAAAATAGATTAAAAAAAGAAAATAAAAAAGAAAGAAAGAAAGAAAGAAAGAGAAAGATATACGGCATACCCTGGAGTGAAAAGGGAGAAGGTCTAAATGTACACGCCCCATGATTTTCTAGGCGAGCATTTCCTGCACGGAGCCGGACACAGATAATTTGGGACTCTCTCACCATCAAAAAAACAGCACGTAATGATTTGCGACCAATAGAAATCAACTTTGCAGCACGATACTCGCAACTTATTAGCACGCCATTTTATACATAAAATTTTACGCGACCGGTCGTTCGTTTGATTTTATACCGAAAATCCCGTTCGAGCACGTATCCGGGAAATAATATAATATAAAATAAAATGAAATGTTAGATACGTAAATCACGGTAATTGACGCTGAGTTTTCCATCACAAAAAAAAAAAGATATTAAATTGGTGGGATTATCCGAAACGCTATGTTTATTTTTATAACAAAAAATGACCTCTGAATTTTAATTAGGTTGAAAAGTTTTTATCCTCGTCGATGTCAAAATAAGCTGGATCCTTGTCAAAAAGCGCGTATTTTTAAAACTTTTCCACGGACAAAGTCGAATAATTTAATGTTCGAACGTCCTCTGAATATTAAACCTTTCATTTGCAATTCACCGTATTAAAAACACGAGCAACAAAAACTTATAAAAAACTATGTGGGAGTCTTTACTAGGAAAGTAGTTATTCCCCCAGGGCAGGAAGTAGGTCTAATCAATTAAATATGCCGTGAAGATTTACTTTCTTATAACGTACTTTTAATTAACAGGTTTTATTTCGCTTCCACGGATTCAAATCTTATTTAACCCGACTATTCCTCATCTTTATCTCGATTCCCAGTCCACAACGCAAATACCCTAACCACATTTGCCAACTGACCAAAATAAAATCTAAACACCTAAATTAATTACGACATCAACTACGTCATACTTTATATTCGCGATTCTCCTAATCTGCCCACCTGCGTCCTAAAGAGGACGGAAGGTGGAGGTGGGTGGGGTCACTTGTTGGGGCGAGTGCACTGGCTGCATCCTGGCAATGGCGGGTCGTTGGGGTTCCCACGCTTCCCCACATTCTGTCACGAGCGCCTGGTGCCCTGGCATTCTGACAGGCGAACGGGGGCTCTTGTGTGTTAGGGCCAACCCTCGCTCGACTCGACTCCCGAGCCCGTTGGCCTAATTCCGCTGCTCAATAACAAGGCGAGACGCGAAGGGAGACAAGTTCAAGTGCACAACCGAGTTTAACTAGTGAGGGTTAAAAGGGGAAAAATTAACGAACTCGAAAGAGGGCTCATTTGGTACCGCAGAAACAATAAGAGGAGAGGTTAGGGTATTATTATAGGTAGAATTCAGTAAATGTGGGTTGTAGGGGATGAAAAGTTTTTTTTTTTATATTTCTTTCCCCTTTTCACCTGTGTTTGGATTTTTGGAATCCCTGCGGCTTCCATTACGTGCCGAGCGCCCAAATGTTAATGGACACGAGACTCCTACTGCAGGCTCGAGAGACAATCAATTGATTTTGATCTCGTTCGTGTCTCAGAGGACTGAGTTTTCACGGCGCACAAAGATGGAATTATCACGTAACTATTTGCTTGACAAATCACTCTTCGAAAAAACCAGTTCCGCGTGATTATACGTAGATAATCTTTTTTTTTTTTTTTTTTTTATCTGAATTTATGTCCAAAAATGTCTTTTATCATTTATTGTGTAATTTAAGTTTTCGAGTTGATACGTATCTTTAGTTACACCTTTTTAACATATTTTTTTTTAATCTTTTAAAAATTGAATATTTTCCCGCCTATTTAGTAGTGAATCACGGGTAAATTTCATTTCAAAGCCAAGGTGAGGTCATATTACTATTTACCATCCCTCCTACAAAGGTAATCGACCAATCCCACAAAACACATGTTTTCAAACCATGTGCTGTTCGCTGCAAAGTTGTTTTCACTCCGATTTAGGCCTCGTAGAAGACCAAATTCAATTTTTTCCCCGCACTGATCGATACCCGAACCTTGTCCGCGCGACAATGGCCGGCTCTCGTGAAACTGGCGTTTATTGCGGCGCGGGTGTCAAGAGTGGCCGCGAGCCCAACCCTGGCACGTCCTTGAACGCGCGCTGCGTGACGTGCACCATCGCGCGGAGTGAAAAAAAAGGGGAGGGAGGAGAAAGTGAGCGAAATGCCAGCATTTAGCGGGCGGCGATATACGTAGCGCAGATTATTTTGGAGAACAGAAGGGTCTAAATAAGGATCGGTAGTCTAGCGAACGTGCATAGGCACATTATCGATTCCAGTCACGCAGCTGAGGAATTTGTCACGCGCATTACAACGTCACGCGCGCACGCGCACCAGTTGAGAAAAGAAAAAGTTCACGCCCCGCTGCGAAACCAACTCTTCCCACGGTCGCTTTACGACGAGTATAACTTACTTGGAATATGCATTGGCTTGACTTGTTTTCGTCTGGACATCCTTGAACGTTTAGATCATCGTTTCTGGCTTGGTACGCTCGAAATTCGGCCAAAATCTACGATGTAAACAGACCCGACAGGACTCGCGAACTCACACTCCCACCTTTCTAGTGCATGGGATCTTGGGACAGGATGTCGAAACACGCAAGCGCACTAATTCCTACGCGATGGTTCCGGTCCGCTCATCAGCACCAAAAAAAAAACCTTGAAACGAAAATTATTCCCAACACACCTTACTATTTTTTTTACCTTCGTACTCCGCACTACCAATTACGGCAGCACGTTACCGTCACGTAACGTTCTAGCAATAAACTACACTCGAGCTTTCTCTTTTTTTTAAAAGATTTTATTTTTTGTTAAACCTGTAAAAACAATTTAAAAAAATATTCGCGGTGATGCTGAGACATTTAATAAACTTATTTTTGTTTTTATTGTGCAAACCCACGTGTAGACATTTCGCATTTTGAACGCAACGCTAAGATACAGGAAGTGCGATGCATTATGGGCAAATTAATTTTCGCTTTTTAATTTTATGCAAACTTGTTTTTATCCTCGGTTTGTGTCGCGGAATTACTTATATTTAGCGAAGGAAATATTTAGTTACGACTGTGTAACGTTATCGCATGGTTTAACCCTCAGATAATTCTTGCCACACGCATTTGTTTAGTTCTTCAACCCTAAAGCTGAAAATAGAAACCGGATCAAAGTTCTCTTTCCTGTCGTGAGCTTGGTGAAACGGGAACGGACACCACGGACACGTTGTTGGTTTGAACCTCGGTTGAAGTGGAATTTTGCTTTTTCATACCGCGAATTTTGATTTAATTATTACAATGGTCAAAGAATTAAACGCAGAACCTGCAGCAGGGTACGTTTTACATTTTGATTACATCGTAGTAAAAATTTTCATGTCGTTCTCCTTATCGGTAGCAGCGAGGATGGAGAGAAGAATTTGTCAAAAAAGGCTCAAAAGAAAGCGGCGAAAGAAGCTGAGAAGGCTGCTCGAAAAGCTGAGAAAGTACAGGTAGTAAATTAATATTGAATGAGTGTGGAATTAGTGGAAATTGTTTTAATGGTGGAACCAATATTAGGTTGTGTCAGAAAAAGAAGAAGACGATGTGTCCAAAGGTCGATATGGTGTTGTGGAAATGATGCAATCCAAGGAAAAAATTGATCGTGTTTTGGTGAAAGTAAAAGAATTGAAATCAGGTGATGCCGGGGAAAAAGTTTGGGTTCGTGGCAGACTGCATACGAGTAGAGGCAAAGGTATAAATGCAATTATAATTAAAGAAAAATTTGTGAATTTCAATTAACAGAATTATTAACATTACAGGAAAACAATGCTTTTTCGTACTCAGACAGCAACACTACTCGGTTCAGTGTTTAGTAGCCGTGTCGGAGAGCGTTAGCAAGGCGCTAGTGAAATTTGCCACAGCGTAT
>JAQIWS010000589.1:0-18726 GCA_034696085.1 Stigmatogaster subterranea | reverse complement strand
AAAATATGTAAAGTATATGATTTAAAATCCATAGTGTGCACCTCTAGCCTTCAAAATATAACCTAAGTAGCTGATAAATAAAGTCAGAGTACTTGTGACAGTTATTGCAGTTCTTGATGGAAAAGAATTGCTGCTTTGAAGCTTTGATATGTCATGGATTTTAGTTAAATTAACTTTGTGGGAATATAATTTTCTAGCTTCATCACCTTGAATTAATTCAATCTTCTTGCGGAAGTTTCATTTTCAGTCAGTGGGAATTTTTTTTTTCACCTGAAAAGAGCGACAATTTTATATGGGCTTGTTCGAAAGAGTGAAGGTAAAGCCAAAAGCGGGTTGAAGTTAAGCCACTTAGATTTAAATTCTGGATTAGGTTAGGTCATTTTTATATTGGTTGTACTATAGTAGTGTGGATATAACTAGGTTTGGTTTTGTTCGGTTCCGCAATATAAAGTTTTGCAAATTTTGTTTGCACATAAACAAAAAACGTCAACAAAATCGAATTTTGCTGAATGTAAAAAATAAGCTGCAACCGCAAAACGATTATGGAAGCACGATGAGTAAAAATGAAAAATCTTCATTTTTTTCTACCTTTTCCGATCGCAAATCATCTCAAAAAGAACTAAGTGTTAAAAAATTGAGCGGCGTTTTTGGCAAAATTCCCAAACAACTCCCAACAGTGCATAAGTAAAAATTGCGAGCGTGTCTCTTTCCGAAACAAACTTCAGCGTACATTTTTATCCCTTTTTATTTTTTCTATTTAGGTACATTAATTAATCATTTCAAACCCATTTGTTTCAATCCATCGCTCTTTTTCTTACGTAGTTAGCCACTTGAGAATTTCAAGCAATTTTTAATTCAACTTAATTTTTGGTTGAGAATTCGAACTGACAGCGGAAATATTTTGTCTTATTGAGAAATTGAAGAGGGAATTAAAACTAAAAGTTTATGTTTGTGTAACGCGTGATTTGTACTAATTGCGTAGTTTTATTTTCGTGTGGTTTCAAATTTTGATAAGTCGCACAGCTTGTAAAATCATAATTTCAATACCGGTAACGAAATTTCCAAACGTCTAATGAGGATATTTCTAGAAACTAAGGAGTTTAACTGCAAATCTAAATACTTTTACATATTATATTACCCAAATTTCCAAATTTCGTAAAACTTAAATTTTTCAAATCTCAAAATTTTCAAATTTTCTAAGTTCAAAAATTTAGCTTTCACAATTTAAATTCAACAGTTTTTCTCTTATAAAACGGCGTTTAATCACGGTTCAAAAATCACATTTTGAGTTATTCCACAATTTCCCCCTTCAAGACAACCACACAATATTCACAAAATAGGTTTATTTTGCAAACTGTCCAAGTGGTATTTATCATCCAAAAATTCTTTCCTCTTCTTCCCCACGTTCTCCTCTTTTTATTTCACATGCAAATACAACCCATTTAGAAAAAGTAAGAAATAAAAAAGAAAATGGGTGGCGAGGAAAGAAAGTACTGTAAGCAAGTAAAGAAAAAATCCAGATTCATGTTTTGTGGTTTTAAAGTGGAGAAATTTGTAAGTCACGTGGAATGTGATATATAAAGATTGAAGGAGCACCACAAGTAACCCATGAAAAGTGCGCGCGCGCCTGTTTCTGTCACTAAAAATATAATATATCTCAACTACGTCGCGAGATTTAAAACTTTCACTTATCCGTTTAGACACAACCAAAAAAAAAAAAAATCCAAAATTGCAGAAACCAAACCAACCACACCAAACACAGAGAAAAAAGAGAAAAAAACACAAAATAAAGCCAAAAAACCAAACCAAACAGAACCACCCACATCATGACACTATCATTTATATATAAAGATTCTGCAAAAACTTTCTTCTGTAGGTGAGCATTCGGGTGAAAACAAACCAGGTCGACAAGAACGCGTTGATGGTGTTTTAATGTCTGCCCAACCATTCCACATATGCTCTCTTTTCTTTCTTAGGACGAAAAAAATCAAATTATAACGACAAACGTTTGGTTAAATCTGGTAAGTTACTCAGCTCATTGCAAAAATGGCGGCAATAAAGTGTATATATATATTGTATAAGAAACACTTTATATATATTTGATTTTATAATTTATTTACGTATTATTTTGTTGTATGGTTTATTTTTTAGTCCCAATCCTTCCCATCATTTCTTACATTACAAAATATTTTATATATATATATATATCTACTGTGGATTGTTAAAAATATTAATCCAAGTGTGTTTATTTTTAAGGTATACGTTATGATAGAAAGTTTTAAAGGAAAGGAAAGAAAACGAAAGAGAGATTAATAATAATTTGTCACATTAACAATCTTGCTTCCATTTTTACCTCCAATATAGGACGAAAAGAACCAACTTCTAATCTCAAATATTTGGTTAAAATTGGTAAGTCCTAAAAAAAACTAACCCTAAACTATTTGAGGATAAATCAAGTTGAAAAAAAATAACATTTCAAATTATATTCTTAAATTATTTTTTATTTTTAGATTAATCTAAATATTTCATATAAAAAAAATTCTTAACCATTAAAAAAAAATTGATTAAAAAAAATTAATAATTAAAAGAAATTGTTAAAGTTATTTTTCTAAAACATTTTATTTATAATTTCTCTTATATATATTTTAATTTGTATATTTTACTTTCAGTTAGGTCATAACCATGATATATATATAAAACATATAACTATAAAATTTCTTATGTAAAAATTCATAATTAAAAAAAACTAACAATTTATCAAATTATTTATATTCCAAATTTATATATTATCCAAATATTCAAAATTGTGAAAGAAGAATTTGTCAAAAACTAAAAGAAAATTCTCCAAAAAATTTGTAAAGAAAAAATTATATATATAACAATTCTTTAACCTTCAACTTCGTTTATCCTCATAAATTATTCATCATTTCTTAACCTGTGTTATATATATATATCTTTATATTTAAAAAAAAAAAAAAATACATGATTCATGGCATAGATATTACTGCATGAAAGCTATCTTTTATAACAACAGCATGGCAAATCACTTATAAGCATGTTATATATCTTATATATTCAATTTAATTTAATTTAAGGTGTTTCTATAATTTTCATTAACATCACAATTTAACCCTGTAAAATAAATATACAATCTTAAAATAATTTACTAAAAAGTCTAAAGTACATTACAGAATTTGGTTTTGCAAACCTTAAATTTTTTGTTGTTGTCGTTGTCAGTTAAATTAATATTTTTGTTGTCCTACAGCTAAAATCATATCAGTTATTTAATAACGACTAAAATTTGTCCAGTACTCTCAAGTAGAAACATATAATACTTTAGTTTAGCTGTAATTTCTGAAATTAAATGAAAAATATTGCGGATTTACATATTGGCGTGCATATTGTATGGCATGCGCGTGCACATCGCAATATACAATTTTTATTGTATGAATTTCTTCATTTGATTTTGATGTTGCAGTTCGTGAGTAGAACTGAATATCATTTTAGAAATGACTTTATATGGCGTTACAGCTATGTAAATGTATGTCTTTGCGGAAATGCAAAAGTAGTGAAAAACCTATAAGTGAAAAGTTGATCAATTCACGGGTCTTATTCCGAGAACAGTTACTGTTAATCCTGTACTAAAAGTTGAAAAATCATTGCGTTCGCAAGGAAATAGTAAGAGATTTAAAAAGCTACGGAATAGCTTGTTAAATCTACAATCAGAATGGCGGATCGATGGAACAGTCAGAAAAGTACATCAACTAAGATTGCATCGACTGGTGCAACAATAGTCGTATACAACATGCGCAGCGTGACGTGCGCCAAGTTTTAATCTCGTTGCAGCTTTGGAACGTGTGATGAAAATTTAAGTTACTTTTAATTTAATTGCAGAAATTACAGCTGCCATTGCAGGTTTTTTTCAACTTTTTTTTCAAACTGTCAAAAGTTACTGGACAAATTTTTAAACTGACTTTTTTTTTGTAAAGTGTTTAATTGTAAGAAGTAGAACCAAAAACAACAACATCATCTTTAGTCTTTCAGCATCCACCAAAAAAAAATCGACTCAAGTAAATTACCCACAAAAAATCAATCTAAATTCTAATGAAGCTTCTGAGAATATTTACATCAATTAGCAAGCTGTACACAAGTAAAACGTCTTACGAAGTAAACGACCAAATGAAACGGAAAAACACGAATAGATCAATAACTTTTTTTTTGTTCATTGGAAAGGAAATAATTTAATTGTTCGGTTACTAATTAAATAATTTCTTGATTAGATTTTTTTAAATCGACGACTTAAAATAATATAAAATATGAGATATTTAGAAACAAAACTCTAAAGAATTTCTAAACTAAAATTTTGTCTCACACAGCATTATATCACCTTCAATCACACACACGAATATTAACGTCGAATCATCAAATTTTTGTTAGTTTATACAAAATCCCTCTCTCCATCTCCTTGAATTTTTTTTGAATGTGTTTACTAATAAACGAAAATATTTTATTTCATTTTTTTTGTAGAAGTTTTTTGCATTATTAACAAAATCGAATTTTTCTTCGTTCTCAGCATTTCATCAATATTTTAATTTGAAATTTTATTTAACCATCGTTATGTTCTTTCATTACTTTTTTATGTATTAGCCATCTTTGGCATCTCTTATGATTTACCACTTTTCTGCTTAGAATTGTAAAATAATTACTCGCGCTCATTTCATTATTTTCTAATTCCCTTTCTGCGTAGTAAAAAAAAAATAATAGTAGAAATTATTGTTTAAGTAGAAAATTAAAAATGCATATTTAAAATTAAGAGAAACTGAAAAAATTGTCTATTTTGCAGCAAAATATCCACTTTTTATATATTAGAATTTCATTCATCATTTTTCTCAGCTTTTTCTCTTCTGTTGTCGTCGTAGGAGTGGGTCGACGTGAATCTACGATGGAATGCCTCCGACTACGGCGGTGTCAAAGATTTACGCATTCCACCATCGAGAATATGGAAGCCAGATGTCCTCATGTACAACAGGTATTAATTGTAATATTTTAGGTTGTAGTGTATCATCTGGTTTCCTTCCTTTTTATTTCATTATTACAACTTTTAACTATTGCTTTCAAAAAGTTAAATTGCTCAATATGTTCAGTAAGTCAGCAGTTCTCAAATTTTCTGGTGGTAAAAATTTGGAATTCTGGCAAAAAAATTGAGAACTGGTGATGTGTGATATAATTTCTGTGATTTTTGTCAATTGTTTTGTTTTATTTCACTTAAAACACTTTATATACTATTCCCAATGGCCTCCCAAAAAGAAATAACTGTTGTTGTAATTAAAATTGACTAATCTTTTTAAGAAATTCATGACTAACACAAAAATTGGGTTTCCTAATCAACCGTTAGACTGAAGCCAAAGAAATAATAAACATTTACAAAAATGTATTGATAAAGTTAAAGTACTAAGACTTCTAATAAGAATTTAAATTTTCTCCTCCCCCCAAAAAAATTACAAGTTACACTTTGAAATTTCAATTATTTTCTTAATGGTTCTTTATACCAACGTTTATCTCTATTTAAAAATGGCTTTAATTAAAAAATAAATAAATAAAGGTTAGATAGATGGTGACTCTCTCGTTGGCGGACATTTTTGTGGTTGCGGTAATAAGCTACACGTGGTGGCATCTATCGATCACTGAACAAAACACTGGCGGCAACACCATCTACTAACAACCAAATGCTATAGCAGAAAAATATTTGCACCTTTTAATTACAATTTTTGGATTTTGCTTAAATAATCTATCAGTTAAAAATTTTCTTGTTAATTTACTGCACTAAATTTTTAGAATTTTTATTCCCAGTTTTTTTTACATTATTCTAATCTAGAGAAGAATAAAGTATTTACAGTATTAAAATTTATTTAAACTAAATTGTTTAGTTATTAATAATTAATTAATTTTCTTTTTTGGCTTCAGTCTTGACTTCTTTCAGTATATTTTAACCCCGTTAATTTTTTGTTTTTATTAATTTAAAGCATGCACACACGTTTTTGAAAAGTTAATTTTAATTTTTTTAACGTATATTTTTAAAAAATTCACTTTTGCTTTTGCCTCTCATTCAGCTAATCTCCTAATTTAAAATATGCAAATTCTAGCTCTTATTCCACCACATTTATGTAAATTAACCAGATGCCCGGCGTTTATGTTGTGCTCTCAGCCACCGTTTCTTCGGACTAGTGCAAGTGCCATTTCCCTGTGATGTAAATTTTTATTATTTTAATAATTTTGATAATTTTACTAATTTTTAATAATTTTAGTACGCAATTCTACGTCACAGCTTAATTTTTTTTAAAAGTACCCAGAGAAAAAATTCGATAATTACTAACTTTTCTTTCAATGTTTACATAAATTTGCAGAAGTAATTTGCATTTTATCGTAATTTATCAACGCCAAACGAGAGATCATCAATTAAAACAAAAAATCAATACAGATACACAATTTATTATTACTCCGATATCGATTTTTACTTATTATTATATTTTTATATAATAATATTTAAAAATTTATATTTTAATATACCCCAACATTACATGGTTATGGCACAACAGAAAAATTTATCTGCACACACGATTGGTTGGGATACCCAAGAAAAAAAAAAAAAGTGGTTTTTAAATTATATTATTACAATTTATTCAAACCAAAAATTTAAGATATAGTGCTAAAACTAGCTAAAGAAAGAAATATTTAATTATTTCTCAATGCCAACTTTTCGGCTTGTTTTTACTGCTAAGCGCCGATGAAGGATTCGACGGCACGTATCCCACTAATGTGGTAGTCCGCTACAACGGTAGCTGCACATACATTCCTCCGGGCATCTTCAAGAGCACGTGCAAGATCGACATCACTTGGTTCCCTTTCGACGATCAAAAATGCGAAATGAAATTCGGCTCATGGACCTACGACGGATACCAATTGGATCTACGACTCAACGGTGACGAAGGGGGCGATATAAGCACCTTCATCACTAATGGAGAGTGGGACTTGATAGGTTTGTCGTTGATAATTAATTAGCCACTCATCCTATCCTCTGCCAACAATTGTAGAATTGTGTAGTTCGGTTTTAATTAATTTACTACGCATGCAGATAACTGCTGCTTTATCCCAACCACTTTTTCAGGGATGTGTGATTAAGCCCTTACGATAGTCAGTAATTATGTACGTCAAATCTTGTGTACGGCTTTTTTATGTGGAAACCTAGGATTAATTTTCGTGATTTAAATTATTGGGCTTCGTGTTTTAATCGGGCTTAATTATAGATCTCAGCTGTAGTTTTCAGAATTAAGTATTATATTGTGAACAAGTTCATTTAATTCAATTATTTATTCCATTCAGGTGTGCCTGGCCTTAGGAATGTGATCTATTATGCTTGTTGTCCGGAGCCTTACGTGGACATTACGTTTACAATTCACATCAGGCGTAGGACGCTGTATTATGGCTTCAACTTGATTATCCCTTGTGTTCTTATTTCCTCAATGACTTTGCTTGGCTTCACGCTACCGCCCGACTCGGGAGAGAAGCTTACGTTAGGTAAAACTATTAAACTGGGGTTATAATTTATTTTTTGTTGGTTTACTTTGTTTTTATTTTGTTTGGTGATTTGTTGTGTGGGTTGAGACGACAAGAAGTTTTATATCTGTTTGCGGTTGTGATGCAGTGGCACCATCTAGCGAGTGGAAATCAAACTTCTTGTTATCATCGATTTTTATTATTATTATTATTATTTTGTGTAGAATGGTTGCTTATTATTTTATTACGGTTTACGTTGCATGAGTTGTATAAATTATGTTGTTTTTATTTCATAGAGTTACGTTCTTTAAGTTTTAACAATTCTCGTTTATTTTTAATTAGAAATGTTTTGTGGTCAAAAAATTTATTAATTTCGGTTTCTTTTATCTTTTGTTGAGTTTGAGAAATCTCTTTAGATTGAAGAAAAAAAATCCAAAGTCGTTCATTTTTAATTGAGGAAATTGATTAAATACCTTAAATTTCTTATTAAAAATTAAAAATCTAGAGATATCTCAATTATGTTAATTTCTTTAGTTACACTTCTGTTTTCACTTTTTAATATCAATTTCATTTTGATTTATAAATTTTTAACATTAATCTGACATTTCAATATTTAGTTATCCATTTATATCTTCATTTGTTTATCATTGTTAAATAATTCTAATTTTGTTCTTTAATTTATTTATTCTTCTTTACTTATTATTTTATTTCATATATATAATATTTTATAAAATATCCAACAATACACTTATAATAATTCTTTTATTTTTGAGCTACTAATCATAATTTATGTGTTTTCTCTATAATAGTCAACTTTACATTCACCATAAGTTTTATTCCTCCCTTTTCCTTCAAGATTGTGTACTTAACTATTAATTTATATTAACATCGTATATACTTGCACGTGTCTCGTTTATTTCATGCAAGAATGCCAGTTGCACGTGTCATGCATGAGAAATTGTGATGTACAGCATCCTGCCAAGTTTTTCTAGCATCTTTCAAAATGGCCGTTGTGCGTGAAAAATTACCAATTCGAGCATGAAAAATGTCGTAAAGATAACTGATTATTTATTTATTAGGAAGGAAAGTTGTTTTTTAAATGACAACTAGTAAAAAAAAAAAATTTTGAAAAGAAATGAAACTTTTACCGCTTGAAACAAGTTTTTTGAAAGCACATTTTCAGAAATCCGCTTTATTTTATTGACTGAGAGAAAGTACTTTCAATTTATACCTTCTACTCGCACTTTTCTTTTCCAAAATTTTCACACTTCGAAGTTTTGGAAATTTTTTTTTTTTTTACGTTTTTACTATTTTTAAATATTTTCTCACTTTGAACGTTTTTTCACCCTTTTTACTGCTTGTTTTTTAGTTTTTAATACTACACCATCACTTTTTTCTTCTTTTTTCACACGGAAATTTTTTTTGTTAGTAATATCACAACAATTTAATAAAAAAACCATTCTTTATCATTTTTTATTTTAAACTAGATAAAAATCTCACTTTTCTACTTTGTACAAAATATCTATACCACACCGCTATTTATTTTATTTAGCTACATAAATCCAAAATACGATTTAAAAAAACCAAAATGACTTGTTTTGCTACCCCAAAGTAGATTTAGATAAATTATTTTTACAAGGCTTGTTTTATCTTGATAACTGCATATTGCACACAAAAAAAAAAAATAGGTGACCTCAGACATACCTGAAAATTTTTCACGTTTCGGAAAAATTTGTAGACGGAAATGATCAAAAATAATTTTTTATATCAGAGGATGGTGTTGTTTCGCTGTGTTTTAATGTCTTGTTGCTTTTATATATGAATCATCCTTTTTGTCATAATAATTTTAATTTCCAATCATTTGTCTTATGTCTTTTGATTTATACTTGTCATGCTGGCTGTTTTACGAGCAAAGAAAGATGGAAAAAGAAAGACAAATTTAGTTTAGTTTATTATTATTACAAGACATAATATGTATTTTGTTACTTTAAAACAAAGAAAAGTTTTTAAAACTGCCCTAAAATAATCCCAACTCTGCATGAATCCACGTAATCCATTATTTTAAATAAAACTGATTAAGGCAGAAATTTATGTAATTTGTAAGTAAGATTAATTTGGCCATATCTAAATCCCTTAACCAGTTTTGAATCCTTCCCGCCCTTTTTATTTAGTCCTAAATTCAACTTTCTGTATTTCCCGCTTGTGGCGTCATCTGTAACCTGCCTGACACAAGGCGGCGACTAGCAGCAGAAAGCTGCAACTGAGGAAAATCAATCGATACCAGATACCAGTCAAGAGAGATTGTTTCGTGTTGTTTCTTATTTTCTTTTATATTCCAGGTGTCACTATTCTACTCTCTCTCACGGTTTTTCTAAACCTCGTAGCCGAAACAATGCCATCCACATCTGATGCTGTTCCATTAATAGGTATTATCCAAGAATTTTCAATTGCAGACTTCATTTTGATACTTGGAGGTGTGACAAAAAATAAAATCCGACTCCAGAAAAGCATAAGAGGTTTTTTGTTTTGGAAAAGAGATAGATTAAGTGATAATAAAATGAAAGACAAGTCAGATGTGAGAGGGAAACAATGTTAGGGCAACATGACAGGTTGTTAATTTACATTTGTTAATTATTATTTTGATTTTACTTATCATTTACTTAATCATTTCAGTTTGGTTTTTGTTTTTGTTACTGAAATTAATTTGGTGTAATTTTCATTTTCACTTTGAATTTTTTAACATTTTTTGATATTTTGTTTCTTCTGCACCGCGACAAATTTTTCTGTTGTTGTTTTTTGTTGTTTTATTATTACTTTTTTTTTAGTTATATTATTTTAGATTTTTGCCTTAATGGAACGCCTATGTTTCTTTTTTCTTGCAGGAGTGACCATATTGCTGTCACTGACAGTTTTTCTAAATCTGGTAGCCGAGACCTTGCCACAAACCTCGGATGCTATGCCATTGCTAGGTATCAGTATCGTCTATAAAAAAATAACCTACAAATCTGGGTTTTTTAGATTATCCATACACTTTTTTTCATACTACTAATTACCAAATCATTAAATGTTTATCTTATTTTTTTGGTCACCCACTTCTTTTGGGGTAGGGATATTGTGTCTTCCTGAAGAGGCAACGTTGCGTAATAGAAAATACAAAACCATATATACACATATATCAACATCTTGCTGCTAAAAGAGTTGATGATCTTGCCTGTCAGCGATAATTTTGTTGGATTTAATTTCACTTTCTTTCAGGTGTCACGATCCTTCTATCCCTGACTGTCTTTATGCTTCTGGTAGCCGAAACATTGCCCCAGACATCTGATGCTGTGTCTTTAATAGGTCAGGTTGATTAACAAAAGTGCCAAAAGCTTTTTATACAATTATTTTTTAATATTATATAATATAATATAGATTAGTATAATATTTGTTAATCTGTTCAGTTAAATTTAAATCAAAAGCAGATATCCTAACACCGCACCGAAACGCTCGTCGATGGTTTTTTTGCGGTATTGGTGTTTTGTATTTTGGAGTAGTAATTCTACAATAGGTGCATGTGGTAGATGTAGCCTAGATGTACGTAATAAGATGAGATTAGAGGTGTTTGATAATTTTTTTTTAAATAATCTTTTGAAGGTTTAAACAGCAACGTCCGTTATTTAGGATTGGTGTGCGGTTTTAGGGTAAAACTAAAAAACTTAAATTAATTTTTGTTAACGTTAATTAACTTAATTTAGTTGACACAGCACTGATAAATATGTTAATTTTTAATTAAATTAAATCCAATCTCCACTTTCACTTTAAAAAACTATATTAACAAACTCCAACTCCAACTTCAGATCCTCCAAGTATCAAATTGAAATCAAATTAGATCTGTTTATATTCTTTTTACCTCTCTTTGGACCTCGAGCAATGACTTTTATTTGTAAACTGTGGATAAATTATTAATTATTATTTTTTTAATTAATTTTTTTTATGTGTTTTTGTTGCTTTTTCGACATCTCACGCCCAACAAAAATTTATCATCTTCAACAAATCGACATGCTAAAAATAAACTGCACCGCTCCAAATTTAATATAATGACACATATAAATAAATAAATTATTTATATTCTTATTACAGTACAGGATTCGCCACAATGGAAGTGTCGGCTATCACAACCAAAATGAGCCACATTTAATCTTGTAAGTCCTGCAAAAACATACAATAATGCCAAAAAAACTGAAAAAATATGAAAAAATCCCCTCTACACATGGAAAAAAATAATAATTAATAATTTATTAATATAAGCTTTTTTTGATATTTTTATTTTTAATTTATTTTTATTTTTCCATTTTCATTTTCATTTTAATTTTTAAACTGAATTTATTTATTTTATATGTTTGCAAACACCCATAAAAATAAATCATATTTCTTTCTCACTTTTATAGGGCAACACCAAAAAACTTGTATTTCTTAAGAATTTCAGGTTGAACACATTCAATGACCCTCGAAAAAAAATATCTAACTTTTATTTGCAGCCAACTCACGAATGTAAGCCCACTGTGACGCACAACGCAGGCTTTTTAGATATATTAATGTCCACCAATCAAAAAACGCCATGAAAAAAAGAATTGAAAAAAATGATCCACGAGCAGAAAAAAAATTTAAATTAATTTTTTAACGTAGTAGTTAATGCATAAATGTTAGGTAACTGGTATAAAATTATTACTGACAAATGTTTTTCTTACCTGAAACCAGGAGAGAATGAGCTCACTCCACTTGCCTCCCCCAAAGTGTAAAAGCAGAAGATGCTGGATGTTTGTACACCCAGTTCATGCACAGTGCTGTCGCCCTGGTGGTGGTTTGGTGAAATAGGAAAGTGGTTTCTAAAAATAGAAACAAAGAAACCCGCCATCTGTCAGCAAGAAGTACTTTTCTCAATTGGTTATTGATAAATTAGACCATTTTTTTCCATCAGAATTGAATTGAATTTGATTGATTGGTTGATTGATTTTCTGCTGATGGATTATTAATTTTTCTGTCGCCATTTAATTTTGTTTTTGAGTTTATAATTTTTTTACTAAAAGTCTAGAGTAAATTCAATTCAAGTTTTCTTTGGTAATTAAGAGGTATTTTTGCGGTAAATTAAAATAATGGTTGTGTACAACACAGGTAAAAACAAATTTGCATATTTTATAATCATATTTTAATGATTTTTGTGGGGAGACCAAACTTTGGGAAGGCATAAGAAAAGAGATTAAGAATTAATGAGAAAAAGTAAAACAGAAAAAGAAAAATTGTGGAAGAAACCAAAAACTGATTCAAAACATCCAAAAGTTGACCTAAAGGATTAAACTCATCTAATCCCCTTTGCATTTTTTTCTTGTTGTTATTCACAGGCACATATTTTGCATGTATTATGATCATGGTGGCCTTCTCTGTGGTTCTCACAGTGGTCGTGCTCAATTACCATCACCGGAACGTAGACACTCATGTAATGCCATCGTGGGTAAGATTAAGAATTGAATTAAAGACGTGAGACCAGTAACGGATTTTTCAATTAGCCTTGTAGACTGATAATCAGAAAATTGCATAAATTAAAAACCTACAAGTGTTGAAATGATAAATCCGTTACTGTAAGGAAACGATAAAATGATGATAACTTTTGTTTTTGCTCTTTTCAATGTAAATCTAAGGTGAGATCATTGTTTTTACAATGGTTGCCATGGATACTGAGGATGGATCGTCCTGGCAAGAAGATAACGCGTAAAACCATCATGATGAATAACAAGATGAAGGAATTGGAGCTTAAGGAACGCTCTTCCAAAAGTCTCCTAGCCAACGTCTTGGACATTGATGATGACTTCCGCCAACAGACTTCCAACAGCACCAGCTTCTTACGCATGAGCAGTGGCGTTGAGGAGGGCGGAGGAGGCAGCACGACCGTGCATACCTGTTTAAGCACGCAACGCGAACTTGCCGCCATCCTCAAAGAAATACGCTTCATCACTAATCGCATGCGCAAGGACGACGAGGCGGCTGAAGTCGTCGGCGACTGGAGATTTGCCGCCATGGTTGTGGATCGCGTTTGTCTCATCATGTTTTCCTTGTTCACCGTCATCTCTACTTGCGTTTGCCTCTTTTCGGCACCGCATCTCATCGCCTAGGAACAAAAAAGCAAATATCTAATACAACAAACAAAACGAGAGAGAGACTAAAAATAATATTTTATCAGTTATCGCTTTTTCTTTTTGACACCTGACTAACATAGTGAACCTCGTACCGAGGGAGGATGGAAGCGCCCAGCCAAAAAGGAAAATAAACTTTTCCAACAAGTAACAACCAAGTTACGACACTGAAAAAATATTAAAGAAACACCCAACAAAATCCAACTCTCCGTTGTTATCCGTCAAAGGTGTGCGTATAAATCAACCTCCTTCTCCTTTTATCCCACTCCCCTGACGTTTACCCACCCAAGTGCCAATCTGACGCCCATGGGTTTGCCCTAAGAGACTAAGCCAAGCTGAGGGTAATTTCTCAGGCCACTACAACAAAAACAACAACAACAAACAACAACTTCAAAATCACGTCGACGAAATATTTGAGCCCCACCAATATTAATCAAGTAATTTTCACAAAAAAATAAATTGCGATTGGAAATTTGAAAATTTTCGAAAAAAACAAAACAAAAGCGAACAAAATGGAGGATGAGGAGAACTGAGAAAAACATTTTTTAGTGCACGTGAATTATTTTTTGGTTTTGTTTTTGTGTTTTTGGTTTTTTTTTTCTTCTTTTTTGGTTCGGTTTTTAAACATTTTTTGGGTTATTTTTTTCTGTGTTTTTTCTTTCTCCAGTGAGGGGAAAAAATTAGCTCAGCGTTTCATATCAAGAAAAAAAAATAATAAAACGTAACGAAAACTTTGAAAAAGTGGTTAAGATGTTTTAACACTTTTTAAAACACTGTTTTTGCTCTGTGTTTGGATTAACCAGCGATTTTTATGGTGCCAAAAGTGAAGGATGTGACGATGGAATTAGTGATAAAATGTGGAAATCTCGGTGTTTTTTTTGTTTTTGGTTTTTTTGTTTGGTTTTTTTGTTTTTAAGTGGATTACCAAAAACTACCAAAGTTCAATGGATGAAGTTTACAACAAAATGAGCAAAAAAATATTTTGAATTTTGAGTTCTGTTTTTGTGTGGCTTTTTTTTTTTTTAATTTTGTGAAAACAAAAATTTACTAAAAGCGAACACAAATTTTGAACTTAATGTGGTTTTAAACAAAACAAGAAAAGAAAAGAAAAAATTCTTCATCAGCTTTGTATTAAAAACGCGTTCGTCGAAAATTTTTAATTATAATGAGGATTAAAACAGAAACGAAAATAACCCTACAGCAGTGATTTTTTTTTTTTTTTTTTGATTTTTTTTTACTTTTTACTATTTTTTTCTAAGTTACTTTTTTTGGGTGTTTTTGACGTGGAAAAAAAATAACAAAAACAAACTTTCATTTTTTTAATTGGTTTTTAATTGCGTTTTTTTTTTTTTACTTTCATTTTTTTTATCCTAATTTTTTAAATAAGATTTACAAAAAAAAAAAAGGAAAAATTTTTTAAAACGTTTTTTAAAAGAATATTTTTAAACAGATTTTTTTAAATCTTCATTTCCAACACAATTTCCATTGCAGTTGATGAACTCCACTTGTGATAACAGTAAGAATTACTCATTTCTTTTTCTTCTGTAGAAAAACCTGAGATTTACAGAAAAAAAAAATTTAACAACCACAAAGAAAAATTATTTAGTAACTAATACCAATATTTAACTGTGACTTTTATTTTAAAATTTTCTAGTAAACCCCCCAAAAAAACTAAAATTTTTTCTCGCCTTATTGCTTGAGAAAAAAAATTGTGCAACAATTTGCTATAGAAAAAATTTTGTGCTTCACGATAAATTGATTCTGTTTTTACTGTCATTGTTGCGAGCAATAAGGCGAGAAGAAACAATTTAAACAATATAAAAGAATTGAAAATATTTGCGTGTAGTAACAATTACCAACAAAAACTTTTGATATTGTAGACTTAAACGAGATTGCCTAAGAGGATTAACAACAATGGTTTGTAGTTGACTTTGAATGAGACAGTATAAACAGTAGATTGTTGAGAAAAAGTTTAGGATTATCTGTGTATTGTTGTAGGATGATAACCATATTTCTAACAACGTAGGGTTTTACAATTTATCTTTTATTTTTGTCGAACAACAATGAAAAATTTTATTATTCAGCCATTGTACAGGGTAAATTATGAACAAATTTTTATTTGTTTATTTTATTGTTTTAGTTTTTTGCTATTTGTTTATTGTTTTATTCACAAACGCATTAAACAAAAAGTGAAAAACATTTTAAACAATATTGAGAGCAACAAAATTGACAATTTTTCCAAACATTTGATCACAACATCCATTGATTTTATTGAATATTGTTGTTATTATTATTACCATTAATACTGGTATTAACAAACCCTTATCTTAATTTGATATTTATCATTTTAGCTTAATTTAACGCACAATTTTTGCAAAATAAAAGTAGATTCGTGTAGATGAAAAGATGATGCAAAGATTACAGCATCCCTGATCGTAGCATCAGTTGATGGTGTTGATTTGCAGCATCTGTTATCTTAACATCAGTTGATGATGTTGATTTTGATTTTGAGTTTAGTTTTAATTTTAATTTTTTTTTTGTAGGATTTATTATAAATATTTGTATTAATTTGTTTATTTTAAGAAAATGCTTCAAGCATAAAGACAATCTATTATTGATTGAAAAAAAATAACAAAAGTGACGTTTTGCAAAAATATTTGTAGTGATCAAAATGGAGCAATATTTCCCAAATGTTTTTCACTAAAAATGAAAAATTTTTCTTCATGAAATCCAAATAATTTTCAACTTCTAAAGACATAATAAAAATATATAAATAACAAAATCATACAACTATCATAACCAAAAATTCGAATTTTGATTTGAATTGATTTGATTTGTTAATTTCACCATCAAATTAATAAATCTCATGACTTAACGTAAATTCATTAAAAATTTGCACGGAAATTTACATTTTTAATCGATTTTATAATTAACAATCACAATTTTCATAATATTAAAAAGTAATTCTTTAAGATAAATAACAAAATAAGGAAACTTGCATGTTGACGTATTTTTAATTTATGCACGAGTTAGGAAACAAAAATCAATTTAAAATATTTAAAATAAAATAAAAATAAAAATAAGCGAGACAAAACCCATTCAACTGAAAAAAAAAATCATCCACAATTTTGCATTTATTTTCTAAATAAAATAAAACACAATACCAAAATTAAAACAGAACCTCGTTATAACGTAATAATTAGAAAAGTCACATTGTGTACATATTGTACATATCTAGCATTTATTTAATCAACGGAACATAATTTTAAACATTTTTTTAAAAGTTAAAACATACAAAAAAAAATTAATAAAAATATAAAAAATTATAAAAAATTTTAGGGGAAAATATAAAAAATTATAAAAAATTTTAGGGGAAAATATAAAAATTTGACAAAACTCACTGTTAGTTCTGATATCACCCTTTTTGCTCATAATTGTAGTGAATTATTCATGAAGATGGTTATTATATACCAAAGAAAATTTTGACATCAAATTGTTTGAAGATAATTACGATCGATTTAATAAGTAATTGAATGATTGGTTAAATTGATTGATTAATTGGTTGGTTTTAATGTGGATTTTATATGTATGTGTAATTTTAAAAAATTTGATTTTTGGCTGTTGCAGTTTTTGGAAAATTTGATTTTGATGAGTTTATTTATGTAAATTTTGAAAAATTTAGTTTTTAACGTATTGATTACGTGTTTTTGTTATTAATACACTGAATTTTGTCAGTTTTTAAATCTCACTTTACCTTATTTTCAAAATTTCCAAGAATTTCCAATTTTTTTCACTTTAACTTCCAACTAAATTACAAATTTTCAATTATTTTTACCTTGAATTATTGTTAACTCTCTTTCCTTCACCCTTACCAACAACACACGAAAACAAATCTAAAAACAACAAAAATTTGACAAAAATTGGAAATCAATAAATTAAATAATTTACCTTTGATTCAGAACTTCATCTTGATAAGTTGAGAGATAGTAAGTCAGTCTTGTAGGAATTTTAATATAAAAAAAACATCAAAAAATAATATTTAATCTACTAATTATTAACCAACAACATTTTCTTAACAAAAATAATTAAACAACCTGCTTTTGCACGATCCTAGTTCCCGTAGCTTGTAATAATCTATTTATAAATCTACGAACCTAAAATTACAACTAAACTAACATACGTTAAATAATTTTTCATTCTGCACTTCAACTGGACTTTAACGTAACATATTTAACAACATTCATTAAACCTAATATTTTTAGACATTTTTAGAAATTTTTCGGTTACTTAATTTTATTTTTTTGCGGCTGTTTTATTTTATTTACGACTTTGTTTCTTTTCCTTCCTTCATCCATCGTTTTCCAATGAATTTTCCATAACCACATATCGATTAGTTTTAAATTTCACTTAAAGTGAATGTGCACTTTCCTCTATTTTTGCCACAACACTACGTTAAAATCATTTTCCATTTTACTCATAAAATTATGTTTCCAGTTGTCATTACAATTAATACAATTAATAATAAAATTGATAAAAATCTCAATGAAATCATCTCATTAAGCTGCATGTGGTAAATTTTTCGATTACAAAAAAAGATAATGTAAGTGTAATCTTTAAAGACGTAAATATCGATTAAAATAAATTTTGGGTTTAGGTTTAAATTAAATTTTAGAATGTAATTTTTAAAATTTTAATTGAGGTTTTTGTTTTTGACACGTTTGTGTTTGGTTGAAAATTGTTTTATTTTGTGGTTTTTAGATTTTTTAAATGTTGTACAGTTGTACAAAACAAGGTTAGCAGTTTGAATTTAAATTTAAAATTAAATTTAAATTTATAAATTTTGTAATTTGTATTAAATTTTTATTAAATCCCCCAGACAATAAAAATATTTCAGAGACTCGCAGTGATCGGATTTTTGTTGTAATGAGGTTTTAATCATGAGTGCTTTGAAATTTGGTTTAGTAACGGTAACGAATTGAAATGTGGAATATTGGAGTGGTGG
>JAQIWS010000588.1:0-18753 GCA_034696085.1 Stigmatogaster subterranea | reverse complement strand
AAACCATACATACCAAGATAACATCACTTACAAATGACAATACACGCAACCGAAAAAACAAATAAATAACCCGAAAAGAAATAAAGAAAGATGATGGAAAGCAAAAATATAAAAAAACAATACACAAAAAAACAACAACTCACAACGACCAAGGAAAGAAAGACCCTGAAGACGTGGTTCACATCTCCCCTTGGCCTCATCGTGATTAATGTCCAATAATGATGCCACCAAACGCTGCTTTGGTCACCAGTTGGTGGCCAGTGAAGCCTGAAGCACTGCCGGAGCACCCATAGCTTTATATAACTCACCGTGGGGGCAGGGAGAAGACTTTAAGTCGGTTGTGTTTTGCTCTCTCTAATTGTCTCGAGCACCGCTTGTAATAAAGAAAAACTTCTGTCTATTGGAAAATGGATTTTATTGCTTAGTTAATTTGCCCAACCGAAAATTGTATTAGAGCAAATTTTATTCAAACATTTATTTAACGTTCGTGGTGAGCTTTCTAAACACCTCCTAACTGACAAATTATTAACAAGAAATTTTTTTTAAACACTTTATGTATATTAACTAGGTCATAATTTTTATAGCTGAAAAACTTGATAATATAATTGATATCAGAAAGTCGTAAAATTAATGTAACGCATAAAACTAACGGTTGAAATTCTCGAATCAGTGTAAAAAATCACTCACGTCATTCAAAACGTGATAGAAATTTGTGTACAACCTTGGCCTAGTCTTTATGTTGTGGAAACAAAAGAACATTTCGATTCCTTATATGAGCCAACAAGATGAAAACGAATTGGGTACTGGTTTATCAGATTGAATAATAAAAACGGTTACGAATGAATGAATTTTTAACTGGAAAAATATTTTAAACATAAGTCGACTATACAGTAGACTTGACGAGGAAAACTAAAAAAAGAAATAAAAATTCCACTTTTTATTTTTTTTTATTTTAATACAAACTTATTTACCTGTTTATTACCATACGTGACTACGTCAAACGCGTAAAATATAAAACATAAAAATTTAAAAATTTTCTTTCATCACACTCATACTTCAACCACCCCACCCCTAAATCCGAAAAATGGACCCAACCCCTTCTCTACCTGAGCACCCCAACAGGTGTCGCAATGACCTGTTGTGGTCTGGGCAACGGAGGGGGAAACCGAAGAACCTTCAGGCCCCTTGTCAAAGGGGTGACGCCCAAGACTTTTCGAAAACAAAGTATTTCCTATTTATTCAACCAACCCACTCCCAACCATTCCTTCAAACTTTTTACTCCAAAGGTAAACTAAAACTTCGCAACTCGCCGACACTTTACACAAAACTCGCGAACTTTTGCTCTTTTGCGACTGTAAATGAAAAAAAAACACAAAAAAACAGTTTCCTACACTTGAAAGTAATCTTTCTTTTCTGTAACAGTGTCAACAACCCCTTAAAGTCTTCGTTCCTACACCAAGTTTAAAGCAAGTACAGCCATTCCTCCTTCGCGAAAAGGACTAGCCCTAGGCCACATCTAGGGCTGACTTGGTTCCAGTTAATTGCATTACAAAGTCTCAACCAATCGGGCGACAGAGCATGAAAGAACCCAACGGAGCCTACGGCTCGCGTTTTTCTTATATTGTACTTATGGATTTTTGCACATAATTGCAAATGTTGCGAGAGAGAGAAATAGAAAGTTAAGCCAAGCTGGTTGGGTTTGGTGTTGGTGAGGGTGAGAGTGAGAGTTAAGTTGAATAGACCTGGTATGAATCTACATTACAATAAGACTGAAGAGGGTGTTGCTGACATTCGAAGTGAGACCCCAGAAAAAAAGAAGAGTGAGTTGTTTTTGAAGAGAAAGGAGAACCTTTGCTTGTTTTTTTCGTGTCAGTCACTGGGTGAACTTAGCGAATCATGACAGGCAGGAATCCAGTTCTTTTTTGTTAAGACTCACAGAGTGTGCAGTATTGGTAAGAATTGAAAAAGAGAAAATTGAATTCTTTTTTTCTCCCTTCTTTTATCGTTTAAAGGACGAAAAAATATGTAGGTCAACAAAAATCATCCTCTGCTTACTTTTAGAATCAATAACACTTCGCAAAACTTCTCTATTTTCACTTTTCCCCACATTTCCGAATTAACGCTCCATTTACTATTACGCTTTCGGTGCAATATTCAAAGTGACCAGGGAGTACCATAGTAGTGTATAATAAAAAGCAAAACCAGCAATCACCCCCCGAGTACGTCTAGATTGTAAAGGAATGTTCGAATGTGCCTTCATGCCATGCCACTATCACCATTTACATAAAGGCCTGTGCACACATTTCTTTCTCCCCTCCTCTCTATGCTAGAGGCTGTCAGCCACACTTCTGCATCCTGAATTGGTGTTCGTTCGTCTGGCAGAGGGGGAGGAGTTGAAATATAGATTCTGGAGTAATCGGGTGGAACATGCCCTTTCGACAAAAGCCTTACCCTTCACACCTGCTTCCTTTAAGGTTTCTTCTACTGGAAGTTTGAACCAGCTTCAATAGCAAAGCTGAGTGCAGTATCTCGTTCTTGCCACTTCATTCTCAACGTTTAACGCTAATGAAGATTTTTCTCGTCATTTCCTAATGCTCGACTTGAGAACAAGTAACCGAGTCTCTCTCTCTCTCACTCACTCTCGCTCCCACTCTACTCACTATCTCGAGTGATGATCGCGAAGAAAACCTTTTCGTGTCGTCACCCAAATCGCACTACTTTACACTTTTAAAACTTAAAATTTCAAATAAAACGTAGAGAAATTTCCGTAATATCACGTTTTAAAAGCATATCTTTTTTCACCACTCTCTAAAATAAATATAACCAAACTATAAACTAAAGTACGCGATTGGAAATCTTCTTTCACAACTTTCACCAACTTTTCTTCCTCAAAATCGGAAACAAAATTACCTCAAATCTTATAAATATTTGATCACTCCTTTTCTTGGCACCAGAAACTACCATCCAAAAAACTCATCAAAAGACCAACCGAGGAGAATTTTACGCGAAAAAGCTAAACATCATTCGAAGAACAAACTTTTTACCCACTGGGGCTAGACAGAAAGCTATGCATTCGTGATTCATTCCACCCATTTATTGGTCATTTCAACGTACAAAATTCCACCGCAGAAGCCCTGAAAATTGTTGGTTTGGCCAAGAACTTATTCTATACCGGACTGGCTTCTTTACCTCCATAATTATTACCTTAGCATGTTAGAAGGTGCAGGAGCTGTGTAGACCAATGACGTACATTTTCTTGCATCCCTTAATTATCATGGAAATAACCTAATTAGTTTTTTCTACTCGTGCTTTTCTTGAAAAGGGTGGACCAACAAACTTATTTAATTAAAGGTGAGAAATGAAAGAAAAAGGAATTAGAAAACTTATACTCTCTCTTTATCACGTAGTCTGAATGTCATTTGGTTTAAAGTAGAAGTCGAAGAAAGAAGAAATTTTAATGCAAAAAAAAAAAAAAAAAAAAAAAAAAGTTCTCCCCTCTAAATTTTTTTAAAACCCACAACAACACAAAAAAATTAATTTAAAATTAACATTTACATTTCGTATGTAAATCACGTTCCCGCAACTGTAAATGACTTTTTTTTTACCATTCTAATTTTTAATTTTTAATTTTTTTTTTTCATTTTGAGAAAATAAAACGTCTCATTTTGTAAATTAGTGTCTTAACTCAAATTACTTATTCCCCATCCTTTCCTTTCCTTCCGCGAAGACATCGCGGATTTTTCTTTTCGAGCGAAGAAGGAAGAATATCAATGACACTGAAAAATCCCTGCTAATCCATTCTAACTTATTATCCAAAGCAATGTCACCTAAATACCCGCTCCTCATTGAAACATGAGCCTTAAGCAAGTGTAACATCTTATAACTAAGCCTACCTATCACTAGAGCGTGAAATTCACACAATTAGAAGGCAGACAAGGAGATTAATGAGCTTTTAAATTGTCTAGAGAGCCCGCCAAAAGGAGTTTGCAACAAGAATCACAAAAAAACAAGAAATAAAATACCAACAAAAAAAATAATAAAGACCTTTACCAAAAAAAAAAAACGCAAAAAAACCTCATACAAATGTCACCTGAATCGTAGTAATAAAACGACGATAGACTAAAACCACTAAACCACGGAGCAGAAGAAAAGATGACACGGATTTGCGAAGGCAATACATCATCAGGGATACTTTATCTGTTTGAATCTTCTTCTAATATTCCCTGCAGAGGTGGTTGATGTAGAAAGGAGGGTTAAATTGCTGTTACCCTCTGGCTACAAATACACTTAGCCTACATTTCGCTGGAGAAGATTAAAAAATGGGTGTGGTCGAAAAGTGATGTGAGGGATGGACAATAAACTGAGCAGACGACGTCTAAAGTAAATGAATCAATGCACAAAAATAAACGAATTCACGTAAATGGGCTAATTAAAATCCAAAATATTTTTTGTGTACCTTTTTTTCCTTCCCCGCTCACCTGTGTCGACAGGTCGTACATTTCTCAGAAAGATTTTTAACTTAAAGCAATGATGCTATTTACATAAGAATGCAATACAGGCCACGTTTAAATTACGCACTATTTTCTAAACTTCTACTATTACTTTTTTTTCTGTGGTATTTTTCCCTTTTCGTCTCTCCTTGTTGTGGTCGGTTATCCTATTATGTGACAGAATCATTCTTCTGTTGTGGCAGACCCTAGACAGCTATAAATTCACATTTCTTTACACTCCGTTTCTTTTCAAAAGAAGTGAAGCTCGATTCACAAGTGTGTATGTGTGAACGCGATGCATGCCATCACCGTAGGAATTTTTTTTTTTAGGCCTAAGTTAGGGAGAAAAAGTACATCAACACCGAATCTAACAAGATTAAAAATAAATTCTCCTCTTTTTTCTCTTTTACTTTTTCAGTAGATTTTTCTCTTTTTAATCACGTGAAAGTTGAAAAGTCGAGCGGGACAGTGGAGGATTTCAAAGGCTAGTGAGTACAAGAAATTTTACAAAAAAGACCTCACTGTGTGACCCGGCTAAAAGCTTTTCCTTTCCTTTGAAAACGTTATTTATGTGCTGCGATACACCTCTTGCTAAAGAAACCCGTTCTAATTAACGTGGCGAGAATTTAAGAAGAGGAAAAAAAATATATAAAAAAAGCCATTAGTAATATTCGCAAAATTCCACCATTAAAACTACTATAAAGTAAACAAAAAAAAATTAAATAAATCTCTAACAAAAAACATTTCCTGCCATTTTTATAAAATATCAGCAATTATTTTAGGCTAACAAATTTTTATTATTTTTTTATACGAAGGGAGGGTGTAATAATATAGTGTACTTGTCACGGTAAACCATCTGCCTTTTTAAGGTTAAGTTAAACCTAAAACCAGAAGCTGCGTTAAAATTTTTGAAAACTATTATAAAACTAGCCGTCTGGTATTTACCGCGTTTTTCATTTGCACAAGGATGTGCTTCAACGTTGGGGGGAAAAATAAAAAATTCTTAATTGAGCTTATTTTCTCTTCAATCTAAATAAAAGGTCCCGGTTTTGAAATATAATAGTCTATAATCATTAATAATAAAAAGTTTTCAAACATGCCCGTGCTGGTTATGCAGAATATTTTCTCTCCACTTCTCAACTTTTTAATTTCTTGAATATTTTTTTTTCTCAAACTTTGGGTATTAATTTTTTTTATGTAGAGAGAGAGAAGTAAATCTTCTTTTATTTCAACTGGCACGACTGCCAATGAGAATAAGGAAATACGCGAGCAAACTGGATTTGGTGACATGAACTGGGATTAAATTGAAAAGCAGAAACAACAGGTCTATTCTATTTCGTCCACGTTTTTCTAGCTTTGTAGCAAAGTCTTCTTTCAGCAAAAATAATAAAATACTAATACGCAATTTTCTTGAGTGGTTTTTGTATAATAGATACGCGAGTGTTTCTTTGTGTAAGTGAAAATCTCTCTTCCAAAAAATTTCAAGAATCTTCGCTTTAAGGTATTCAATAATGAAAGAGAATAAATTATTTATTATTATTCCTTTTTATTTTTGTACAAAAATTTTATTATTTTTTTTTCATCATCATGAACATTGAAGAAAAGGATGATTCGGATGAAAATTTTAATAATGCTACGTAAGCTCTTTTCTTCTTTTAGAAAACAAAAAATAAAAATATTTAAAATTAATGTTGATACCATTGAAAAATCAAGTTTCTCATTTATCAGTGGAAAAGCCTACATAGAAACAATCTTTTATCACTGATTCTGTACACGGGTTGACAGTTGAATAACCTGCCTTGAATACAAAATACAACAAATTAGGACATAGAAATGTTCCCTTTCGTTTTTGACGATTGAATTTTGCGTATGGAATTCATACAGAGTATGATGATGATAATATTGCGGGAATTTTTCATTAAGCAAATAACTTTGGATTTCTTGACCAAAAAAAAATTTTTGCAACGAATAAATTTTATATTATATAATACACAAAAATAAAACAGCGAAAATCGATTTTCCACAGCGAAATATTTTCTCGATGACACTGCATAAAACCAACACTGTTTATCAACAAATCGATTTAGCAAAATTATTGATTCGTGTGTGTGTGTGTGTGTTTCTAAGCCAGAATCAATTTCGAAAACGGAAGATTAAAAAATGAGAAAAAAGTAGCAAAAGCTTCGGAGGGAAGTGGATAAAAAACAGGGAAAATAAATTAGGATTAAAAAGAGAACCCAACTCAGGAAGCCGTGGGTGGAAACCGACCATTAGAAAAATTACAGAACGCTGCACGGTAAAAGGAAATTGACGAAAAGAAATATTCCCAATTTAAAAATAAATATATAAATTACAAATTTCCTAACACTTTCCTACAAATTGAAAATAGGTTTCAACGTCCCTAAACTAAACAACTCAATAAAAATTCAGTGACCACAAAATTACCTATTGTCCAACTCGCCCTCACGACTTAATTACAAAATCGCGGAATAATTTTTCCCTTTGGAATCACGTCATCGACTATCAACCGAGCTCTCAATCCATCATCCATATCTGTTTAAATATAAAACACAAACTCCCCTCTCGAAAAAGCAAAACCAATGAATGCCTTGACCTTAACCAATAGCCACTAGTCATCATCACCATCGTTGATGGAGTTGACCTTAGTCGTGACCTCATCTGAATGTAAATGCTAGAAGAAGCTATCAGGATGCCAGATGTTATTTCGATTAAAAAGCTTTAATATAACTCATACTGACCGTGAGCAAATTATTCACAAAAGGAAATTAAGCCTTTGATCTCGGCCCTTTGCTTCGCGCACACTACATATATAATTCAACGGGTTTGATTGGCTTACTATCTCTGAGGGGTTGGTTGGAATTTTTTTTCAAAATTTTTTTTGGGTAATAACTTTTCTTTTTTTTCTCTAAGTTTTTTTGTTTCCCTGAAATTTTTTTTTACAGGTTGCTGTGTCAAGGTCGTTATACCTGGGGTGAAAGAAAAGATGGAGAGGAAAGAATAAGGAATTACAACTTTCCCGTTTTAGTAAAATTGTCAACAACTTTGTTGTTGAAGATTTCTTTTTTATTTTTTTTCAATGGAAAAATCTTTTTTTTGTGTTTTTGTTTAGATTTTTCTTCCCCGAGTCTAATTTTTCCACCCGCATCATTTTCAAAACACGACTCTGTTCGTGTCGGTTTTTCTTTGAAAAATTGCAAATTTGAAAAATTGAAAAATTAAAACAGAAAATTTCCTTTTTAAAAAATCTATTCATTAGGAACATATACTAAACATTTGAAGCAATACATCTTTAATTAATTTCACACAACACTCACACAACTTGGCATTCCAAACTATTCCACTCGCTTTCTGTAGGAATGTGCTTAATTAGAATTCCATTACGCATAACATTTCACGGCTTTTAGATCACGTGCGAATATTCGGGTAATGTTTACCCAATATTATACTCGTACACAACTGGGGAAAAAATTACACAAATAAATCTCCAAAACAAAGACATAAACTTTATACCAAACCAACGCATTTTAACAGAAATCTTTTCCTTTCACGTTTGCAGTTTGCACCGTCTGGTTAACCTGTTAAACAACTCTTGGCGTCATACAACAACATTTCCACTAACTCCCAACAACAAATTGTAAAAATCCACAGGAATTTTTCCGTCATTACGAAAATATGAAGATTTTTAAACAGCAACTTTTCAAGTAGAGTAACTCTCATCATCAATCATAAAAGTCATTGTCCTCCTCGGATCCATTACGCACTTCATATTGACACCGTAGAAAAATACATTTATCCTCGAAACAGAAAAAAACTCTTAATATTTCATATTAAAACATCTATTTTAAACGGCTTTTAAAAGAGAATAAAAAAATTTTTTTTTCTGTCTAAAAAAAGTTACTCTCTTCAGCTAATGGCTTCTCCTTAGCAGAAAGCGTCATGTTACTAAAGTGTCTGCTGTCTTCATACTTTTTCTGTCATTAATTTTTCATTGCATTCTTTACGTTTCTTTGTTTTTGGCACTCAACATATTTTGCACTCGAGTTTTTGTAATTTTTTTTTTTTTGGGTTCTTCCACCACTCAACTCATTTAAATAATATTTTTTTAAACACACGCCATTTAGGAAAAACTCACCACTAAAAATCCTTTTAAAATTAAACCACGTCATTTGTTTTACTTACTCTATCACAACTCAATTCAAAAAACCCACCAAAATAACACACAACGAAAAAAATAAATGACGTCTTACCGTTAAGATGCACTGTCCGACAGACACACTCTCGTTGACCGACACATTATAGAAACTCTGATCGAATATCGGTTCGTTATCATTCACGTCCAAAATGGTAATAGTAACGGTAACGCTGGACGACAACGCCGGGGAACCGTAGTCACTCGCCACAACGGTCACTCGCGGCGAAGAGTCGGTTTCACAGTCGACGTGAGTACGCGTCGTAATCAATCCAGTCTTGCTGTCGATTTCGAACCACTGGGCGTGGGTATCAGGCGTATCCGCAATGGCGTAACTAACCAACGAATTATTTCCCTCGTCCGCGTCAAAAGCCGTTAATTGAGCGACCGAAGTTCCCGGGTCCGCGGTTTCTTGAACGCTCGCGAAGTAAACGGTGTTTGTGAAAGTTGGCACGTTATCGTTGATGTCAGTCACTCGGATGGCGAAAGTTCTTGACACTTGTAATGGCGGATTGCCTTGATCGGTTGCAGTGACTGTGAGGGTGAAGTTCGGTTGGATTTCTCGATCCAAGGGCGCGTTTACGTATAAAAAGTAAATTATATTATCACGAGTTCGTAAATCGAAATGTTTTTCGCCGCCTCGCAACGTGACATTAACGTTAGAATATTCCGTTTTCGAGTCCGGATCGTTGACGCTGATTCGAGCGACGTATTTTCCCGGTTGAGCATCTTCGGATATTTTAGGTGACGCGTCGTCGCTGAGAAAAATCAAATTTATTGTCGGTTGGTTATCGTTCACGTCGAGAACTCGAAGTGTGACGAACGCTGTGGTTTCTAATGGTTGAGCACCACGGTCTCGAGCGACAACCACCAATTCGTAAACATCCTTCGTTTCGAAATCTAACGGTTTGTTTACCGATATCACGCCGCTCCGAGAATCGATCACGAAGAAATTTTCTCGATCACTTTGCCGCCTGTTGATGGAATATCGCACTAACCCATTGTCTCCTTCGTCGGCATCCGTCGCGAACAACTGGACGACACTCGTTCCGACGGTCACATTCTCCGCCACAGCGGCGAAGTAACGACTTTGGTTGAAAATCGGTTGATTATCATTCACGTCCACGATGGTAACGTTCACCATCATCGCGCCTTTCAATTGCGGAGTTCCACCGTCGTACGCCTCAATTACCAGATGATACGTTGGCGTTGTTTCTCTATCCAAGAATCCATTTACTTGAAGGTCCAGATAAAGAACGTCGTCTCTTTCTCGGTGGGACGATAAACGAAAAGCGTTATTCGTGTTACCAGATACGATTTTATATTGCTGAACGTTAAACAAACCCAAATCACCGTCACGAGCTGGGTTCAAAGTTCGTTTCACATCCCGGGGAGTGTTCTCGGGAAATTCGATAGCCATGGACGGAGTACTAAATCCTGGCGCGTTGTCGTTTTCGTCTTTCACGTGGATCGTCACTCGGATGTTCTCTCCCTCTGACGGGATGGCGACGAACGAGTACGAACTTCGCGTTTCACGATCCAAAACCACTTTTGTATGAATTTCTCTCGTCGTTTGATCGATCGCCAAGTCCGAGTCCACGGCACTTCCCGGTGCCGGGACGATGAGGTAAGGCGGCAAAGATGGTGATCTTCCATCTGCTCCACTGTCCAGTAGGCCTATGAGGGTTCCAATGGGCACATTTTCATACACCGTAAATTCCCGCGTCTGTTCACTTTCTGTGCACTGAGGTAAAAGGAGCAACTCCGCAACGAGCAAAAGACTCGCTAGACATCTCATGGTGTTAGGGAGCAGTGAGTTTCGGGGTTATCTCGTAGGGGTTGTCTAATTAGCTAGACACGGTCCGAAGACGCCTTCCATCTCGCGGTTTGATTTCAATCTGCAACGTTCTTGTCTGAGTGGTCCACCGAGAAAAGATAGAGTTCCCCAAACAGAGTTTCTGTTATTTCGGGTGTAATAACGCGCGCGGTTTATTAAATACGCAAAAACAAAGAAAGTAAAAAAGAAGAAATATAAAAGTGATTATAATAAAGAAAACGACGTCGTAAACTCCCGCTAAGTATCAGATTAACCGTTGTCGACAATTTTTTTTCTTTTAAATAAATATTTAACAAAAATGAAAATTTATAATTAAGCAAATAAAAAATATTTTTTTCCCTCATTTATTTCATCACCAAAACTTCGTGCTTACTTTTCCACTGACGAAACTACCAAAAAACATTCTAACGCGAACAATTGCGAATACTCACTCCATAACAAAAATTAAACAACTCAAACAACAACAAAAAATATAAATTAAAAACTACGCATATTATAATTTATTATTTTTTTTTCTGAACGTATATAATATTCTAAGCCTCGGCAACATGCCACGGGCAAAGGAGATTGGCACTTGAAAAACACGCGTAAACAACTACACTCTAATATCATCGCCAAGGTAACTGCACCCATCCCGGTTACGACAAACCCACACGTTACATAAAACGCAAGCACCCACTAACTGTCGCTGTTCCTTTCTACCCTAACATCAGCAGGGGGAGACGTGGGTTTTCTGTAGCAGCGTGAGTGGAATGCAGGCCTTGACTACAGCGCTCGGGGCAATGCACGCCCGATGTGCCGCCTGGAAGTCTTGGGTTCCCGCTACACAAGGGGGCCAATGGCACCTGGCTGAAAAGTTACTTTCCATCTTATAAACCACTGGTTTAACATAAAAACCAGTTTCTAATTTTGTCGGGTACACGAAACGCGATCGAGGTTCAGTCAGGAATCGAGTTGTAGAGTAGTTGTAACATGTTTTCGACCGGGAATGATCGCAATTGCCGCCGGAGTGAGTGCAGCGATGTGTTGCTACCGAGTGAGTAGGGTTAGAAATCGAAATGTTTACTCACCACATTGTGCAGAATGAATCATCACTGGCAACATGGCAGCGCTGTGTTGAGCGAAACGCAGGAAAAAAATCCACAACGAACCAACTGCCGCGTTGCTCACACGCCGAAAAACGAGCAGTTGGAAACTAGCCCGACACCTTCCACACCGCCGTGCTCGACCACAGTCAATGTAATGAGGTTCTCAAGCTCTCGGCTGTGATTTGCTATTGGACAAAGACAAGAGAACCCGATGGAGGACCTTGGGAATCTAGAATACAAACATTGCAGTCGGTTTGGATTACTCAACTGCAAAAATTAAGAAAATTACAGGCAATTAATCACGAATTCAGTACGTTTTCTCTCAATTATATTTTTTTAAATTATTAATTTTTACAGGCAGGTGTCGCTCAATGTCAGATTTCATTTCCGAAAATCCCCTTCCAATCTCGAGTCACGTGATTAGCTTTCATCCATGCCGGCAAGCATGCCGCTGGGGTCAGACATTGTGGAACGGACCATTCGAATGCGGATAGGGGCGAAACGAAGCCACGTGCGATGCAGGCAGGGAGTCCCCCCGGACAGACAATGGCCGAAGTATCTGGCGACAAGCTGGGAATGGATTACACCTCACACATCACGGAAGGACAAGCTCGTGAAACGGCTTTTAGCTCGCAATCAACATCGCGTCACTCATTCTGACTTCATTTACGAGTTTCGATGAAAGTAACGAACTTAAATGACGTCAGATGAACCGAAAATAAAATGCAAATTATCAACGCACGTGCGGTAAATAAAAAACAGACTAATCCTAATAAATAAAAGTAAGAATCATTTTGATATAGATTTCCCAAATACAAATTACCACCGAAAAAAATAATATAAATAATTTTTTTTTCATTTAAACTCTCAACAATAAATTGCAAATATGACGTCAGGGCGTTATTAATTCACACACAATTTATGTTCAAGCGTCATTTCTTTCCAATTATTTGTAATCGCTAAGTACTTGAAAGCTAACTCAGAATAACGATGCAAAAATGGGGAATGCATGACTCACCCACTTAATGCATCCCCTTCCAATAACTCAATAAAAAATTTTTCCAATCTTAATTTTCAATATTTTTACATTTTAAATTTTTGGGTATGAAAATTTTGTTTAATTAACTAAAGATATTTGGATTCCGGGAAAAATCCAAAATGTCGACCAATTTTTTGTGATCCAATTTGAGGCGTGTTCGCACTACAGGTACAAAGAAATCTTTTGAGGTGGCGGTGTGGCTTTTGTCCGGAACGGCTAGCATTTCGCGGGAAGCAAAGGGGCCCTGAACTATACTTTTACACCCATCCCTCTTTTACCTGGACAAAATACAGGGTGCGGTGGAAATAAAATGTAAAAAACCTAGACGAGAGTAACCAACAACATTTTTTTTTCCCACAAAAATAAATTATTTTTTTTTTGTTTAACAGGTGAGAAATTTAAAAAAATTTAAATTTTGAAAACAAAAAGTAATTTATTAACAAAAAATTCCGGTAGTTGTTGGTACTGGTTAGTTAAAATTAAAAATATTTGTAATAAATGTTATGCGTGCTGCGGGGAAATTTCGATGCCCGTAGGCTTAAATATTCTTGAGTGGCAAGTAATTTTTTCTCAATATTGCTGACCAATAGCATGACCAGCATTTTCATCTTATCTGTCAGCCGCGAATATCATTAACATACCATCCTCTCAAAATACATATTTGACAGGTATATTGGTTTCACCGAGTGATTAATTATTTTCAAATGCGTCTGTACGCTTGATTAGAATTTAAAATAAATTGATTTTTAGATAAAATGTTAGTTTGAGTGTAACGACGAATTGCAATCACAGCGTCGATTTTTGTCAAATCATTTTTCGATTCAAAATCGTGCAAAACTTTGTAAAAGTTTTTGTAGAATAAAAATTTCCAAATGTTAAAAAATCTTGAAATCTTGAAAATAACAAGTTTCGCTTCGGATGATCCCATTTGGGGACCCCCACAGTTACTCGGCTGAAATGACATTGCTTAGGCCGACCAAATTACAGGGTGAACGGGCGACTGTTGCTCGTTGAGCCAGGTATGCAGTCGGAGTAAAATACAGAGCACGAGCACACGATAGGAAACAAAGAAAATGCTCGCCAGACGAGCCGAAATGCGCACACAAACTGACATAAAGCTTTCCTCTTTTGGATCGTGCACTCTTCACTTACTGCACTCTATACCCCCGTGTCTAATTCCATTTCAGATAAAATCGTGTTTGTGAATTCGTTCGTCATCGGGCGTCTTAAACCCACACCGCGCGAATAACAAATTTATTCTAAAGTCTAAACTAAACCCCAACTACGCTGAAAGTGAAGAGTAAGCCCATTACTTTTGTTATCACTGTAAATATTTCCAAAACATCAACATTTGGACTGTTTCCTCTTATAAAGGACCTGCAAGAATTTTACGCTTTAAATTGGGATAGGGGAGAAAAGTTTTAGAGGGGTCTCGGTCAATGCTACCCTATCCCCATGGAACCTAGAGGCGTTACAACAGCGGGAGGGGAGAAAACTTTTAGGACCCACACAGTATACGGAGAAAGAAGAAAAAAATTTTTTTTTGGTGTCTCCTCTCGTCCTATTTAGTCAGTCCTGAGGCCCCGCGTGAGGACAATATGAGTTGCTATTCCCCTGTCCAACCATTACAACCGTAGACCTATGAATAATGTAAAATGTGCAGTGATGAGCTAGCTGCAATCGTGTTGCTACAAACTCTTGTACAAAAGCTTAGTAAATGTTTGATAAGCAAGGGCACACGCTGTGCTCACGAGGGATTTCTCCGCGGGTTAAGTCTATATCTTTAAAAATGCATGAGTGTGCACAGTCAACGCGTGATCACGATAGGACTAATCTAGGCCTAATGAATAGTCGGGTGCGCAGTGTTAATCCCGATTTTTGGCTCTAAGATCGCAAATGAGGGGAGATTTTTAATTTTTTTTTACTATACTGTATTTTTACTAAGTAGTTAAAATATTAAAATTTAATTTTTTATGTGAAAAATAATCTTTTTCTTAAAAGGTGACTCGATTTCACACGTAGTTGTTGTGTAAAAATTTAGAGTCCTTTGAAAAATATTTTTTTAGTTGTTATGACACATCTTTTTTTTTGTGCTCTTTCTTTTTATTTCGGGTTTTCTTTTAAGTCTCAATCTAAATGAAAATTTCCTTTTTGACAGATGAAAAAGTTTTGAGGGTGTCACATTGTTTTGCACCTGTTATATGGCTGTTATATGGTCCGGGATATGCAAGTGGAATCTGATTAGCCCTCAGTAAGCTCGGGTGAATACAATACGTCGTATAAGGCCTAGGGGAGAGTTGACCAGTTGGGGCTAATTATCAAGTTCTTGCGGAAAACAGCGGCGTCTCTTTGAGAAAGAGGGTTTCCTTTTTTCTGAGGGGTCTTTAAAGTACCTTTTAAAAACACCGACAAGAATGCACTTTTCTTTAAAGAAATATAGATATATCTTAAAATGGACCGCAAAAATATTTGTTTGTAATTGATTTTTAATGACATTTTTGCGTTGACGGAACTTTGTTCTCAGCGATCTTTATTTTTACCTGTTTGCTTCTTCGATAAAATAATTTTGATATTCTCTTTAAACTCAATTTTCAAGTTGATATTTTTCAAATTTTTTTGATAACGTTTTTGAAAGTAAATTGCGGGGGAAAAAATTGAGGTAGAAAATTTAGAAAATTCCAAGTCAAGTAATTTTATGAGTAAAATTCCGCTTTTCCTCTCGTGCGTGGCGTTGAACAAACTTTTTCCCATCACATTACGAGCTACCTAATTTTCTGGTATAGACTCTTAGCTTACACCTTCAATATGACACTGATGTGCAAATTGACTGGAATCTAGCAATTTCCTCTTAACAGCTTCTTCTAAATTTAGATATGAGGCTATCTTCAACGGCAGGTGGATGACGAGAGAGTAACACGAAGGGGAAAAAAATTTTTGTGGGTACCGTATACAAAGATTAACAATTTTTTTAAAAAAATTTTAAAATGTTAAAAAATACAATCCTTAGCTTTTGTTAATGGGAAAAACGTTAATTAAATATTTGAATTTAATTTGAATTTGAATAAGCCTAATTAGCAAGAGTAAGTAGCGTGTAATGAAGTCTGAGGGTTGTAATTTAATCAGATCAGAAAAGAAAATTTTTTTTTTTTAGGGGGAGATATATGGGATTTTAATGTAATATCTCGGTGCGTTATCGTTGATCGTAAAAATAACGGCGAAATTCGAAATATTTTGCGGCAATTAACCTTGGTCTCATTTGGCACCTGTGTTTTCTTCCCAGGTGGGAGACCTTGAACATATCATTACTTAGGTTCTGGTGAAATGATGAAAGTCAAGACAAATGTCTCAAGAGCTACAATTTAAGAAAACCCATGACAATGGCCAGACGCCCGCAATTTGCGGGGGTGGTAACGTGCGCATTGTCCGACGCGGGAAACGATTCGTGGAAAACGACGCAAACACATTTTTCAAAATATAAAAATTCGCGGTTTTCTGCCTTGTTTTCCCACCAACGCGGGTTTAAAGTTTCCAACTTTTTATCGGTTTTTCTTTGAAAGATTAAAAAAAAATTGTTTTGATTGTAAATTGTAATTACAAATTTTCAAAACGAGATTTTTGTTTTCCTAAGTTGTTGATTTATATATATAAAACTAGCGCAATCTTAATTATAGAAAAAAAAGAGATAATCTGTATCCTATAAAAAAAATCTTGATTAAAAAAAAGGACAAAACACACATAACGAGCGCTTTGATGAACATGTAATCCAGATGATATTTACTCTCGCATGACGTCAGTTATAATTTGTGAGGCCAAGTAGACGGTTGCGAGGACTTAGACCTCCCAAGGAGAAAAATATTTCAACAAATGTGCTGCATTTATTTAGAGATATAATGGAGGAAATTTGTCATATTTTCCATGTGTGTTCCTCTTTATAAGTAATGCCGAGTGCAATGCGAGCGGCTTATCAGTAGGCAACAGCAGAGTATTATCATAAAAGTGCAATTGGGATGTTCGTTCGGCTAACATTTGTTTAGTCTACTGTATAGAATTTTCATTAAATCCCCGTCGTCGTGTTAAATGAGTGAAATGATTGAAATCGTTAGCGATTGAATGGCGAGCACTGATTTGTGCGATATGTTTGCACGTCGGATTTTTGGATTTTGCAGTCTGACGACGTCGTTTGCGCTGGGAAAATGGTTGAAGTAGAGACATCTAGCGATGAAATATATAATCCAACTTTCCTTTCCTTCCTCCCGACAATAATTTTGCATTTAAATGCTTTGAGTTTTTCCTTTTTAGTAAAAGTTTTACAAGGGTCTTTGCAAAACTTTTTAATTGAACTTTTAATTATTTAGTCCCGCTATTTTTTTTCCCCCTCAGCGCGTCTACGTGGATAAAATTAAATTACAGTTAACATCGTTAAAAAAAAATTAACATCGACTTCACGAGTTATTTATTTTGGAAGTAATTTTTCCCAAGAATAGACGCTCACTTTCCTAGATACCTGAAAGAAAATGCAGGTGCAGACAAGCAATTTATAAATAAAAAATAAATTTTGTCTTCGCCGAGAAAATGTCTTGACATCCAAATGACTTATTTACTCCTCTCATTTCTAATCCCCTTATAAAGATGGCTTAGCCTTGAGCGTTATTAGTGATAAACAACCAAAATCCATTAGCAGCTACCAACTCAACTACAACACCGACCTTCTTAAAACGACTTGAAAGCTCTCGTCGTGTGATTTTCTAGATAACGGAGGAGTTTTTAGTCTTTGTTCTTGTTTTTTTCGTTATTTATTTACACAGTTCTAAATCAGTCTAATTAGGCAGTAATGAAGCTGGTAAGCAGCTGTATTAGTAAATAAAAATTTGGAATGCGGCGTTGAATATTTAAACCAGAAAATTGTTTTTTGAGATGTTGGTATTGACCTATTAAACTTAAAGACAGTGAAAACGTTTAAGGTTTAATATAGAACGTTAATGAATAAATTTAGATTTATTTTGGTTTTGGAATAAAATTTATCATTTGAAAAGTTTATCTTTGTAAATTTTTTAAATTTGAATTTGTTTGCCATCTAGTGAGAAAATAATGCAACGGTGGTTCAGTCGATATGTCGAAAGATGGCGAACTAACACAGTTAAATTTTTTTTAAATAAGGTGTAACCTGATCTCATGTCATGAATGATGCTGTTCGAATTCAGGTTACGTCATAAAATTATTAATATCCACTTCGAGCGAGCGATGTTCGATGTGTTGACCACCTTCGACACTGCGTCGAATTCCAAGAAAAACCACTTAATGTTCTTTATTTTATCCTATGCCGTTAGATAAGCTTTTTGCTTTAGAACAAACGGAATTTTACTGAGTTTGAAAGGCAGTACCAGGAGATTTTACACGTTATTCGCTTATTTTCATTTTTAAGGTGAAGAGTGTTCCCACTGACTACAATTTAAGTTTGATTTAAAAGTGCACCAAAAAGGTTAAAGTGGACAACGAGTCCGTGTTATTCTATACTTGTAAACAAGTATAGAACGGATGTCCTTGCGCAATTGCTTTCAATTTGTCACAACTTCATCCGTTGAGCTTAAAGTTGATATTAAAAGATTAATTAATTTGGCAGTTTTTATTGGACAGATGACTAATCGAGAATTTTTTTTTTTTACGCAGGATATTTTATTTGCACGTGCGTTATCTCCCGCACATTCATGTGATCCTGATGGTGAATATCACGCGTTAATACTGTACTTATATTCACAGCAAGAGGATGTGGCTCAAGTCTCAAATCAACTAAATTCTAAATGACATCAAAACATTAAATTGTTGCAAATAGTCCATGTTAAAGGTAAGTTAACACGCTTTAAAAATTATATAAGCAGAATTATACTTTGTAAAGTATAATTTGGGGACCACAGAGTAATTTGTTGTTATAAACGATGCAAATATTTTCAGTAAATTTTTTAACCAGCAAAAAAGAACACTAAATGCAAAAAAAAATGTAATCATTTAAATTTTGGGACGTATTCATAAGCGCTACAGGTCAGTGGCGCTAACAGGTATAAGAGCTAAAAACCAGGCATTGGAGCTAAAAA
>JAQIWS010000587.1:0-18783 GCA_034696085.1 Stigmatogaster subterranea | reverse complement strand
TCCTGGCGTCTTTTTTTTTTTAGGGGGGAACTACTACTAGTGATTGTGATTTTGGTATTCTTTGAACTGTTCTCTTTATTTGGAGTACTGTATATAGTGCGATATTGCATTCTTAATGCAACAGCATAGAACATGACAAATTATATTATCTATATTTTACTCCGTAAAATGAAAACCCCAAAATTACATGCTTAGTTACTCTTTTCACTTGTACGAAAAATTCTTCTCGTTCAAAAAAATTTGAAAGTGTGAATTATTTCGTAAATTGTTTAAAATTTATAGTTGTTTTAAAAAACGTCAAGTTTTAATTTTTGTTCCTTAATTTTGCAGAAATTAGAATTTGCTTATGTTGAAACAATTCGACGTCCATTTCTTGGATGGTCCTTGATTCTGCGTTGTAAAAACAAATTTTTTATTCAATTTTTTCAATCGGTTCAACCATCTCTTTTTCATACCCCACAGGAATTTCTAATTTACTGTTAATAACGTGTCTTATTACACAAAGTTTGCATTTTGTTAGAAATTTCACTTGTTTTCAGAATTGCATAAAAATGCAATTGCTGTGATTCTGAGATGTTTGTGAAAATAAAATATTTATTACTCGAGTTTGATGATATTACTATGTGATTTACATTGAACTTCTGAAATTACTGTATACCGTTAAAGTTCGCTTTATGTTACAATTTTAATAGAATAATTTTTCTTAACATTTTATTATTACACTTTTGTGATCCTGATATGCAATTAAAAGGTTTTTTAAAATGATCTCGCGATCTGTATATCTACAGTTTGCAACACCGCTTTTACCGTGCGGTTGCAAATATTCGACGAAATGCATTCTTCACTTGTTTTGATCGTCGGAGAAGAATTTTCATCACTGCTATGTTGTATAATATTCGATATTTTATCTCATTGAAGAGCTGTTTTACTTAATTGTACCGTAGATCTTCATTCGTTGTCGCCGACTGGAAAAATATTGATTTTGGCAAATTGTGTGTTACTCACTCGTTACTCGAAGATGTGCAATGAATAATGGGTGTGATTAGACAAAATTTATATTTTATTAGCAATTTTTTTAGTTTCAGAGGAAACAATTAGTTTGATGATGTTATTATGTGAGTTACATTGAACTTTCTAAATGTATATCGTTAAATATCATAACTTGGATTTTTATCTCAATCATGAGGTAGAAAGAAAAATTATTTTGTATTTTGTTACTATTTTAAATACATTAATTTTGCACTCACCGTAAACTCATGATTTTAATTGTGGTCCAAATGTGGAGCTATGATGTTTTTTAAAATTATCCATTGAATATTAATTTTTTGTATGTTAACGTTATTATCATTACGTTATCTCAATGCAATAGTCAACGTAAATTGAATTTTGAATTGAGTAACGCTGATTACGATTTGTCAAAAAAAAAAAATTGGATAATTTATAATAAGTACAAAAGTTTGGGAAAATGTTGATGTGGCAATTTGCATTGTTTAGTACTTAAGTAACCAATTAAATCGTAAATTTTTTTTTAGGGAGTTTTAATTTTTTTTCGTTAATTGAAAACGTGAAAAGATGTAAAATAATTGCGGATGTTTTAAGTGCACACTGATAATTGATGTAAATTGTAATATTTTGGCGGGGGCAAGTAAGACCGTAAGAGTGAAGTAACATACACAGTGGAAGGATTAAACAGAATTAACAGTCATTTCCGTGCTCATTTTTTGTGGAATTTCACAGTATACCAAAGCAATTTTGTTCTTGCAATCTCGACTTTTACTGTCTTGAAGATAAGCATGTTGTTATTGCACACAAAATTTTGTGTTGTGAAACTATTTTTACATTGAATAGATCCAATCCGTCCTTGATCACATAATCCGTATTCCGTATTTGTTTTGTGCAATACAATACCTGGATCATTGTTTTAAATATTATTGTCGTATAAAGTTTACATTTTATTAGGAACTTCGCGTGTTTTCAGAATTCATAACGCGTAAAAAAATTGCAATGCGTGGATCTGAGATGTTGTTCAGTGGTTAATTAACCTCGAAAACATATTTCTAGCTTATACTTTTCAAGTTTAAAGATGTGGCAGTTAAATTGAACTTTTGAAATTGTATCGTTAAATTTTATATTTGGATTTGTTATCTTAACAAAATATTCGTTATTATAATACCATGATTTTTGTCCGGTTTGTTACAAATTAATAACTTTTCTTAAATTTGGAATGTAAGAAAAAGTTTTCTTAAATTTGGAATGTAAGAAAAAGTTTTCTTAAATTTGGAATGTAAGAAAAAGTTTTCTTAAATTTCATAGTTAAATTCGTTATTAATTTTGCTTTGTGTAATCATACCGAAAAAATTCTAAAACTCGAAATAATTGAAGATATTCAATGAATTTGCGATAATATTCTAAATTTTCAGCTTATTGGTCACATTAAAATGAGATTGTGCAAATTACTAGTTTGTATAGTATGTGGTAATTGTATTGCGTAATTTAAAACAGTATTATAAACCGCATTCGTAGTTGCTCTTTTCATCAATCTGAAAAGGTTTTGACTGTTGAAAAATTATGTCTTTATTTTTTGTTAAGTTATAAATTTAAATGTTATTCCGTAACAGGAAATGACCATGTTTTCAGAATCCGTAACGAAAAGATAAATTTTGAAATTATAGCATTGAATTTAGTTAACAAGATTTGTGATCTTAAAAAAATGATTGCAATTGTAATAATAAGAAAAATTATTTTCTATTTTGTTACAATTTCACACACTAATTTTTTCTTATATTTTGTGGTTTTCAATTGCTCGTTAACTCTCAGATTAACATCGTGCGTACGATTAATTTTGGGAAATTCTGAACATTGTGCGCAATAATTTTTACGTCAGTTTATTTTATTTGTGGTGGTTGATAAAAAAACTTATATATGAACAAATTTCTTAGCAGTTCTTAATGCAAACCAACACTTGTTTAATCTCGAGTTTAAATTTAAATATAATTACACTGTAGAAAAAACTCATTGGAGTTGACAATTTCTGAACTAAGCATTCGTAATGTTGTGCCATATTCTCAAATTGAAACTGCAGTATTATATTCTGCAACAAAAATTTTACTAAGGAACATTGTACGCCGCACAACATATACTGAGGTTACAAAAGATCAACGAAGACATTCTTCATTTGGATTTTATCATTTGGGAAAAATTTCTTGTTTGTCAACGTAAATTGAATAAATTTTGAGCTAAAGATTTTGAATTTTGTAATGCTTGTTACAATTTGTCAAACCTAGAATTGGATAATTTAAAATATTCTCAAAAGTTTGGGAAAATATTGATGTGGCAAATTGCTTTGTTTAGTACTTAATTTCCCCCTTAGATGATATTATATATTTCGTTAATTGAAAACGTGAAAAGTGTTTAAAATTTGCGGATGTTTTAAATATAGTACACACTTATAATTTATGCAAATTATAATATTTAGCGTGCCTTAATCGTACAAAATGTTTTACACATTTTACCAATGGATTGCAGTTTATCTGTTAGTTTCCATATCGACGCGGTATTGCAACATTTTGGTTATTGTATTTTGTAAAATAAGACCGTTATTACAAGTTAGTTGCTTGTTAATTATTCTTCATCTTTAAGAAATTACTTGTTAAAAAATTACTCTTCTTTAATTTTGTTAGTTGTGAATTTGTAAATATTGTGTAGAAATTAAAATCCAAAAAGAGGATGTGTATAGTAGAGTTTGGATTATTGGAAAATTATACACCGTATTATCCTAACGGTAGTTTTGCTTGAAATTTTTTGTGACGTATTGTGATTGTTTCATATTGTGATTGTTTTTGGCAATGTGAACGTTTGGTGTCATTTGGTTTTGGATTGATTTGAATTAATTTCAAGTTGAAATGAAATGAAATTTTTGTGCGGAGTTATTTTTAGAAGGTAAAACAATTAAAATGATGTTGTTATTATAATCTGGAAAATGTTTTAAAATGTCTAGAATTAGATGTCTCTAAGTTGAAAAAAAGCTCGCATGTGCGCGAGATATTTTTTGCGCCATTGTACTGTAAACCGTATCACAACAATAGATTTAGCTCATTTTCAGATTTTGTCTCCAGTTGCTTTGTCTAGTCTTATTGCGAGAGGGAGTTGTAACAATTTATCTGTGCGTGTTGTTCTTTCCCTTTGTATTTTCCTGTGCAATAATGCCTTGATTCACTTTTTTGCTGAATGCTTCTGAATGATCTTTGTTATTTTGACGGTATGTTCTCCTCGAGAAAAAACGTTCGACTTTCTGCAATTTCCAAGCTATTAACTTTGTATCTCCGATTCTCCACTAAGCAAATCTTTTCCTGATCCGCGAGAACACCAGTATACAGGGTATCTTAAGCTTCCTGCAAGATTTGATTTCACCTTCACATAAGGTTGTCTACCGTGATGGTTTTAAAATTTTGTAGTTGTTTAAAACGTTATATTTTAATTTCTGTGCTGAATTTTGTAGAAATTCAAGGAAACATATTATATTGGCTTATTTTGAAATAATTTGACATCTACTATTGACTTATTGATGACTTTGAAAGGACTCAGTAGTTGCAGAATTAAATAGATATATTACTTCTGGTAATTGTTGCTACGAAATTTGAACATTTTTTTCAAAAGATCTTTCTTGTCCGTGTTCGTTTTGATTTTTGGATATTTAGTGTCATTTTCAAAAAAATTTGTAATTTCTCTCATCTGTATTCAAATCATCCATATTTCTGGATGGTAAGTAGAACCAGCTGTGTGTCTACGGTAATGCACGTCGATAACATTTTTTTAAAATATATTTTTGTCAAGTAAAACACTTAAAATATCTTTTCCATTGATATTAGAGTGAATTTTAAGTGAATTACTGATTTTTCGGATAGAGCTTCCGCATTGAGTTTTGGTTAGTCGTTTGCATGTTGTAAAGCATAAAACTCCGAAGTTTTTCTTGCAAAATAATATTTGTTGGACTTAAAATTTTGTAATTATTGTTTTTTCGTATGAAGTATACTCAATGTTTACGAATCAGGCTCAGTTTTTACCCTTGAAAATTTTAAGTATACTTTTGATCGTTCAATTTGATGTTTGCTTTGGTAATACTCGACACGTAGTGAAAATGATTGAAATTAAATATCTTACGTTGTTCATTAAACCATTTATCAATTAGTACAGTTACGTGGTGGTAATAACATATTATACGACTGACTGAATTTTTGCAACAAATTAAAGCAATTTTGTTGTTGTTACAATCTCGACTGTTACTGTCGTCAAGAACCGTTTACGTTTGCAATGGTGGTCACACGATTATGTGCTGTGAAAACAAATTATTTTTTTGAAATTAACAAATCCGTATATTTCGTCGTCATTTTTAATCTAGCTTACTATTTTCAGCATGTTGCACGTTGTAGCTTTGACTAATATTAGTCCATGGTTGTAGTGTGTCAGATTAAAAAGTATTTACATGTTGTTAGGAATTTCACGTGCTTTTACAATTCGTAACTCAAAAAAGCAATGCGGTCATTCTGCAATGTTTTTCAGTGGAAGCAATTGGGAAAATAAAAATGTGTCCCTCAGATTTGAAGTTTTTATTACGTGAGTTATATTGGACGTTTGAAGTTATACCGTTAATCTTGTTTTTTTTATTTATTTAAAACAATGTGTATGTTTATTGTAATACGGTAGAAAGAAAAATTATTTTCCATTTTGTTACTATTTTAAATAAAATAAATTTTCTTATATTTTACAGTTAAATTTTTGTGATCCGTATATGCGAGATTTACGGTGTTAGATTTTTGAATAACTTTATTGTCACTTCACATTCTCAATTCCGAACATGCGGTTTGTAACTATTAAGTTTTGAGTTAGTCTGTGTTAGATATTTTTTTTGTTCGTTAACATTTAAAATATTGTGATTGACTAAAATGAATTGAGTAATATAGTGAAATTGAACAGTCGTTTGTGAATTTACCCTGTGGTATATTTTGTAATATTCAGTGCAGTATCATCAAATTGAGTCGGTAGTTGAATGATTTCCGTGCTACTTTACAATTCAGTAATCACCCAAATCTGTTAAAATTTATTAAAAGTTAAAAAATGAATAAACTGATTGTTTCCATACAGGTAATTACTGAGGTAGCACGGGGATGAAGAATTTGATATTTAACACGATTTAAATTTTTAAAATCTTTTGCGTTAGGGAAGATTTCTATTTTTGTGCAATACCGTTGTCTAGTTTACTGAACGTTATTAATGTCTTAAATATTATGACAAATTGTGCAAATTAATTCACGAAATTTAAATGTTGTTTGGAATTTAACTTTTTTTCAGAAATCGCAATGCGGTGGTTCTGAAATGTTTTTTCAGTGGTTAAGTAATCACGAGGAAACAATTAGTTTGATGATATTATGTGAGTTACTTGAATTTTCTAAATGGACATCGTTAAATATCATAACTTGGATTTTTATCTGACAATTAAAGTGTTTATTGTCACGGGGTAGAAAGAAAATTTTTTTTGTATTTTGTTACTATTTTAAATACATTAATTTTGCATTCACCGTATTCTCATGTTTTTTGTTGTAAACCAAATGTGGAGCTATGATGTTTTTAAAAATTATCCATTGAATATTAATTTTTTGGTATGTTAACCTCATTGTCATTACGTTATCTTAATGTAATAAGTGAACGTAAATTGAATGTTGAATTGAGTAACGCCAGAAGTAAATAAAAAGAGGCTGATTTTTTGTTGAATTTCACGGCAAACCAAAGCAATTTTGTTGTTGCAATTTCGACTGTTACTGTCATGGAAAGCAGCATGTTATTATTGCACACAAAATTTTATGTTGTGAAATTAATTTTACATTGAATTTATCCAATCCGTCCTTCTGAAATCTTTCACTATACCGGTATTCGGTTATCACTGTTTTCTACAATGCAATACCGAGTTTATTGTTTTAAATATAATTGACGTACAAAGTGTACATTTTATTAAGAAATTCGCATGTTTTCAGAATTCATAACGCATAAAAAAATTGCAATGCGTAATTCTGAGTTGTTGTTCAGTGGTTAACTAACATCGAGGAAACAATATCTAAAATACATATTTCTACCTATATATTGTTCATGTTTAAAGACATTAGTATGTGGCAGTTAAATTGAACTTTTGAAATTGTAACGTTAAATTTCATATTTGGATTTGTTATCTAACAAAAATGTTTGTTAACATAATACCGTGATTTTCGTTGAGAAAATTTGTGTACTCTTTCCGAAAAATGTGTAAAACAGGAAACAATTGAAAATATTCAAATTATTTGCGATAATGTCCTAAGTTTTTAATCATTTTCTCGTATCCAATTATTTTTACTAGTTACTTAAATATTAGTGGCACTGATTTTGTTGTAAATTGCATTTTATGTGATATTTCCGTCAAACTCAGTACAGATCAGTATTGTAATGTCTTTATTGGGAATCTGGAGTGTTGTGTGCAATCCTTTTTACATCAGCAATTTTGTGTCGGATATTTTACGGTATTTATTTCGTAGTTGATCACGAACTTAAGTAATGTAAATGTTGAAATTTAAGCAGAACTCTTAAAATGTTGTGATTTGATTACGCACGATGTTAATCTGTCATACAATTAATTTTGGAAAATTCTGACGATTGTGTGCAAAAATTTTACGTCAGTTCATGCAAGATATTTTATTTTATTTGTGGTGGTTGATAAAAAACTTAGATATGATCAAATTTCTTAGCAGTTCTTAATGCAAATCAACATTTGTATCCAAAAATTTGTGTCATGTTTTACAATGAGCAATATTTTTATTTATTTCTCTGTTTGAACCTCATTCAAAATTAAACAAGTCATTCCACCGTACACGACAATTTTCAGTTTTAGTTACCAGTTGCTTTGTCTAGTTTTATCGCCAGAGGGAGTTGTAACAATTTAGCTGTGCATGCTGTTCTTTCCCTTTGCATTTTCCTGTGCAATAATGCCTTAATTCACCTTAATGCTGTGTGCTTCTGAATGATCTTTATTGTATTTTGATGGCGTGTTCTCCAACTGGAGAAACACACGTTCGAATTTCTTCAGTTTACCGCATCACTAGCCACTTCCACACCTACTTTGCTGGCCGAGCTCACCTGTAACAGACGTTCACACGTCCCCTGTGCCATTCGTCACATGGCATGATGGTTTTAAAATTTTGATTTTTGTGCGGAATTTTGCAGAATTTCAAGGAAAGATTATAATGGTTTAGTTTGCTATAATTCGACTTCCATTTATTGGTTTAGTCACGGCTTTGAAAGGACTCAGTAGTTGCAGAAGTAAATAAATATATTACCTGTATATTTATTTATTTCTGGCAGTGTTGCCACGAAATTTGAACAATTTTTCAGGAGATCTGTTTTGTCCTTGTTCGTGTTGATTGTTGAATATTTGGTGTCATTTTCAAAAAAATTTGTACTTTGTCTTATTTATTCAAAATCTACCGTACGTACAGTTAAGAAGTTAGTTTTTTCTGAATTTATGATTTAACATTGACATTTTCGTCAAGTAAAACGCTTTAAAACATCTTTTCCATAGATATTAGATTGAATTTTAAGTGAATTATTGATTTTAGGATAGTTTCTGCAATGAGCTTTGATTAATCGTTTACATGTTGTAAAGCGTTAAACTACAAAGTTTTTCTTGTAAAATAATATTTGTTTGGCTTTAATTTTTGTAATTACCGTTTTTCCGTATTCAGTATAGTCAATGTTTACGAATCACTCAGTTTTTACCCTTAAAAATTTGACAAAAATTTTAACGGTAAAAATTGAATCTGATTCACAAACATTGATCGCTCAATTTGACGTTTGCTTCGGTAACATTCGACAGGTGGTGCAGTTGATTGAAATTTAATATCTTATGTTGTTCATCAAACCATTTATCAATTAGTTCAGTTACGTGGTGGTGGTAACATGAATTTTTGCAACAAATTAAAGCAATTTTGTTGTTGTTGCAATCTCGACTGTTACTGTCGTTAAGAACTGTTTGTAGATGTAAATATTCCTTAATCACGAAACGAACATTTGCAATGGTGGTCACACGATTATGTGCTGTGAAAACAAATTACTTTTTTGAATTTAACAAATCCGTTTTGTTTTTTGTTGACATTTTTAATTGCAATACCTGCATTTAGTTTACTATTTTCAGCATGATGCACGTTGTAGCTTGGGCTAATATTAGTCCAAGGTTGTAGTGTGTCGGATTAGAAAAAATTTACACGTTGTTAGGAATTTTACGTGTTTTTACAATTCGTAACTCAAAAAAGTGTTCCACATTGTACAAGTACGTACAGTCAATCACCAATTAATTTGGATATTAATATTTGCGAATTAGATATTTCCTTAGGTTGGAAAAAAAGTTAATTGTGTTATACACTGTTAATTATATTTGTTGGAGATGTATTTACGTCAATTGAATTACTAATTAACTTTCACAGGAATAGTGAAATATCCGTGGAATGTAAACAAATGGATTTTGTTGGTCTCTGAAAGAGAAGTTTGATTATGCAAGAATTTCTAAGTTGTAGTTCTTAATACAAATCAACAATCTTTTGTATTGAATATCGAATGTAAATTGTAATTTAAGCAGAATTTAGTGAAAAAAAATAGCAGTACAAAAAATTCGTTGGAGGTAATAATTTTAGAAAGCCTACTGGGTCACTATTTGTAATTTAGCACTCAGCATTTGTAATTTTTTGCCATTTTCTGGAGTTGAAAATTTATTATGACAAAAAATTAACATTTTTATCTGAGGGATTAGTTGCACAACATGTGCTGGCTTTGAAGTTACAAAAGTTCGACGATGTCTTTCCTAATTTGGATTTCAGCGTTTGGGAAAAAATGTTCTCGTTTATCATTTTGTATTAATCGTCAATATTTTCTCACTGAAGAAGTGTTTTATGTATACGGTACCTGTAGTTACTCCGTGTGTGTTTTTCGAGTACTCTACACGTTATTTTATTACTGTTCGTTGTCTTAATGCAATATAGTCAACCTAAATTGAACAAATCTTGACAAAAATATTTAGAATTAAATATTGTCTGTCACGATGTGTCAAAAAAAAGGATTTGTTACTTGAAAATAATATGAAAAAATTTTGATTGTGTGGCAATTTAAAAAGTTAAAAGTTGTTTCGATTATAATTTTAAATTTTTATTTCGTTAAATTCGATCATTAATTGAAAGTGTGAAGTGTAAATTTTGCGGATGTTTTAAGACAACCGTTTATTAATTTTTTCTCCTTAATTTCTGATTTTTTGGTCAAAAATTAATGATTGTAATTTTCATACACTTTGAACTATTCTTTCTTTGAAATGCGTCATAATTCTGATTATACCAGTATTTTGTTCGTGCATAATCAGAAATAATAGTCATCTTCAGTTATTGCCTTATAGGGATGACTGCAGCGATTTGAACATTTTTTTTAAAGATTATTATTTCTGTCGTCAAAAAATTATAATTTTTAAATTTTTTAAATTATATTTTCGTTTATTGTCTGTTCGTAGACAATATTATTTTTGGATTATGTTTATGAATGCGGCTCAGTTTTTACTCTAAAAAAATTTGGAATGTATTTTAAGTTATTTCATTTGATGTTTATTTTGGTATCATTTGATAACGTGTTGAATCTTACTGTAATAAATGTTATGGTGTTCATCAAACTATTTACCTGTTGTACAGTCTTACAGTCGCATGTTGGTCATTATAAATTATTGTTTATGATTACTTGAATTTCGCAGCTCACCAAAACAATAAGACAGGTTTGCTGAAGTCCGCACTTGCTGAAATGAATTGCCTCTAGTTTAAACTTGGTTCTACGTAATTTGTCGTCACGAATAAAATATTTCACTCGGCAAAATTAGAGTAGAGAGGTATTTCAGGTATGACGCCTTACTTTTACAGTACAGTGTATGTAAATTTGTTACATGGTATTTTAATTAATTCTCATTTGTTGAAGTTGTTCAATTACATACACACTTTACAGACACATCGAAAAAAGTAGATTGTTGTAATTTTGTGGTTTACTTGCAAATTTTGGTACTTTTAATTCACCCGTTGACCGTTCCTCGGAACATCGTTATTCAGTAAATTTGAATTTATTCAGTGAATTGTGAACTTAGATCGTTGTAAAATGAAGACGTGAGGTTATTTTAAAATCGCATCTACTCTCTTAATTTTGGTGGTAGTTACTGTACAAACCATGCGACTTGCGGAATTTCGGAATTTTTCAAGTTATGTGGCAGTGAAAGTGAACTCTCGAAATTGCACCGTTAATATCTAACAATAATTTTTGTTTGTTATTATAATACTGTACCGATGTATATAAGAAAACACGATTTTTCGAACATTTTGTAGTTAAATTTGTGATCCTAAAATGGATCAAAAATGTTTTTAAAATTAGCTCGAGTTTTGAGATGTTAATTTTCTAAATAATAACTGTATTGTCATTTCATTGCTTTAACGTAGTTTTTTGTATAAATTTAGGAAGAATTTGTAATTTTTCTGCATACGTTGATTTAGCCGTAATGATTGGATATTATATCGTAATAAAAACTTCCCATGGCAAAAGTTAGGTGCATTAGATTCTATTGGTAATACCCAGGGATCTTCTTGTTGTAATTGTAAAACAAAATTATTCGTTTACGCAACTTTAATATTTTTAAGGTTGCGTAAACGAGTAATTTTTTTTAATCGCGTGAGCAATTTGAGAATAAATTGTAATTTTAAATGTTTACAAAATTTGCTGGTCGAGTAATTTATGCATAGTCAACCGGAAATGAGTTATTTGTTAGATAAATGTATTCACGAGCGGAAAATTTTATATTTTTGTGATGTTTGTAAATTTCTTGCCAAATACGTTACATTTCATATTTTTAAAATTTCGTAATTGTAGAATAACTACGCGTTAACTTCCGTTAAAAATTTTACTAAAATTGTTCTGACGTTGCATGGTCGAAGTTTTAATAATTTTCGAGTAATTTTTTTTAGTGGCACTGAATTTGTTGTAAATTGCATTTTAGGTAGTGATAGTTTTCGACAAATTATTTAATCGTTATCACGCTTTGCAATTTTTATTTATTTCTCTATTTGGGCCTCGTTCGAAATTGTACAATCATTCCACGACTATTTTGAATGGTTTATATTCGTGAATTGGGTATTTCCTAAGGTTGGAAAAAGCATTAATTGGGTTATTCACTGTTAATTCAATTAGTTGGCGATGTATTACTTCAAATGAATTATTTTCACCTTGCTGTTTCACAATCAGGCACCGTAAAGTGCAATTCAATCCTGTTACAAAAATTTTACTGATTTTACTAATCAGAGCATTGACGAGTTATTACCGCTCTCAATTGCAGAGAAGCAAACATTTGCTCGACTATCAACTGTTTGCATTCGCGCGAAGCATTATGGTCCGCATATAACGTCAGGTGATGGTCAAACAATTGTACCAGATTTTAATTTCCACCTGAGATGCCATGTGTCACATACTACCGATGACGATGCACACTTGTGCGCTCGACTCCTGAGTTTGTGCCGCATCGTACACGGATTCAGTACGCCAGAAAAAATCCAAAAAAAATTTTTTGTTACTATTATGCGATTGAAAATAACTTATAATCCGTTCACTGCCACGTTTCTATCGGTCTGGTTTTACTTGGAAATTTATCGCATTCCTCTTTACATTTCATTTGAACATGAGCTAAATAATAAAAAAAAGAAAATTGTTACAGTAAAGTGCAAGTGCGACTAAATATTGTTTGATTTGTCTCAAGATCTTATTTAAAATTTGCGATTACGTTTTTAATTTGTGGTTGATTTGACGTTATAGCGCTTTAGGCAACCGCAAGTCACTTACAGATGTGTTGCGTTTGCAGATTTTGTTACTCAATGACACATAATTTACTAATTTTAGGAGTAAATTTGAATTGGTTAATTGGGAGTTCAGTAGTATAAAATTTGTACAGTGATTATCGTATTTTAAAACAACCTTGTGTGATTATTGAAATTTAGTCTTTTATAAATTTACTTAGAATTACCGTAGAACACGCTCGCTTTTTTTTGTTTATATACCCATTGATTCTTTCATTTCCTTTGGTATGGTATTGAAAATGTTGTAGTACAATATCACAAAGTATTTTTAGAGTACACCAGTCTATGATTGTGGTATCGATGATATTCTGTAGTTATGGTATTGTTACACATACTGACTTTGCAATTTTAATGTTGTTTGTGAAAATTTTTTTGTGCAATTTCAGAATTGTATTTTTATAGCTGTGAACTTAACTGAATTAACTGAATTAATTTATGTGTAAAAATTTATTTCAGTGCTACAAACGTAACGCAATGAGTATAAATTTTCACTCAATTCTTGACTTTTTCTACTACAACACAATAAAAACAATTTGTCTAAAAATTTTGTACCACGCGTTACGTATTCGACAAGCTGGAAGAAAATTAGTTTTGAGAGGTACATACTGTACCAGGTGTATTTTACAAATTTTGATATACACTAATGGTTTTGAAAATTTGAGAAATTTTTTTTGTAAAATCCGCACCTTTGAGTAACCCGCTTAATGGAGTCTCGACGTGTAAAAAATTATATAACTCGCGGGTTGTAGACGCGAAAATTGAATACTTTGTTTTGGTATGTTATTCCGTAAGTGTTCAGTTGGTAACAGTGTCCCTCATTGCTCTTGGGTGAAGGCTGCCACTGTGACTTCTCTGCATGTTAGCCATCAATTTTACCTTAATCTGTCAAAATATTAGTTTATACTAGCTACATTTAGTAAATTTGAAATTGTGACACTTTGTGATTGCGTTTGGCAATGTGAACGTTTGGTGTCATTTTGTCTTGAATTGATTTGAAATAATACAATTATTGAAGTTTTTTATACGGAGTTATCTGTAGAAGTTAAAACGATTGAATTGGTGTCGTTATTATAAACTGTAAAACGTTGTTCAATATCCACAGTTAACTCCGATAAATTATGGATAGTGTATTTCTTGTAAATGAAATTTTATTGTACAATTGAACTGATATGTTACGTGATTAAAGTTTAAACCATTTAAAATTTCTTTATCTGTCTGAGAAACCGTACTTCATATATACTTCTGTGGCCAAAGTTAACGCTGATATCTGCTAAATCCATCTTTTCTCAAGCAGTTGTTGAGAAAAATTGCATAATCAAACTAAAAAGTTTACAAAACCGGAAACAATTGAAAATATTCAAAGACTATCGATAGTCTCCTGAATTTGTAATCATTTTTAGTACACAATTTTCTTTTTACTACTATACTTACTTCAATATTAGTGGTACTGATTTTCTTGAAAATTGCATTTTATGAAATGCCAGTTTTCGACATATTATTTAATCATGTTGTGAACTCTGTTCACGTTATCACACTTAGCAATTTTTATTTATTTCTCTATTTTGGACCTCGTTCAGAATTGATCAGTCCTCCGACATCTATGAACGCGCGAAATTTTTTGCGGCGCGTGCGCGTTGTAAACTGGAGAAAACCAGGCCTTAACTTATCTCAGATTTTGTCACCAGTTGCTTTGTAAGTTTTATCGTCAGAGGGAGTTATAACAATTTATCTGTACTTGCTGTTCTTTCCCGTTGCATTTTCGTTTGCAATAATGCCGTGCTTTCAGTGCTTCTGAGTGATCTTTGTTGTTGTATTTTGACGGTGTGTTCTCCTCCTGGAGAAACAACGTTCGACTTTCTTCAGTTTCCAAGCTGTTAACTTTTTATCTCTGATTATCCACTAAGCAAATCTTCTCCTGATCTGTGCACAATCTTTCACTCCCTTGCTGCGAGGACACCAGTATACAGTGTTTCTTAAGCTTCCTGCAAGATTCGACTTCACCTTGAGATAAGGTTGTCTAGGCCTATTTCTATCGTTAGGCCCACGTTGCATTGGAGAAAATATATAGCGCAAATTTACCGCATCACTAGCCACTTCCACACCTACTTTGCTGGCCGAGCTCATCAGCAACAGACGTTCACACGTCCTCTGTGCCATTCGTCACATGACATGAGGGTTTTAAAATTTTGATTTTTGTGCTGAATTTTGCAGAAATTCAAGTAAAGATTATAATGGCTTGGTTTGCTACAATTCGACTTCCATTTATTGGTTTAGTCACGGTTTTGAAAGGACTCAGTAGTTGCAGAAGTAAATAAATATATTCTCCGTATATTTATTTATTTCTGGCAGTTGTTGATTGTTGAATATTTGGTGTCATTTTCAAAAAAATTTGTAATTTGTCTTATTTATTCAAAATCAACCGTACATTACTGTAGTTGTGAAGTTAGTTTTTTCTGAATTTATGATTTAACATTGACATTTTCGTCAAGTAAAATGCTTTAAAATAATATTTGTTTGGCTTTAATTTTTGTAATTACCGTTTTTCCGTATTCAGTATACAATGTTTACGAATCACTCAGTTTTTACCCTTAAAAATTTGATAAAACTTTTAAAGGTAAAAATTGAATCCGATTCTTAAACATTGATCGCTCAATTTGACGTTTGCTTATCGGTAACATTCGACACGTGGTGAAGTTGATTGAAATTTAATATCTTACGTTGTTCATCAAACCATTTATCAATTACGTGCTCTAGGTGGTGGTTGTAACAAATCACACGATTGACTTAATTTCGCTGCAAATTAAAGCAATTTTGTTGTTGTTGCAATCTCGACTGTTACTGTCACAAAGTACTCTAAGTAGATGTTGGTGGTCACACGATTATGTGCTCTGACAGCAAATTATTCTATTGAATTTTTCCAATCCGTATTCTTCGTCAGTTTTAACTGTTTTTTATTCATTTTTAATTGCAATACCAGAATCTAATAGTTTACTATTTTAAGTTTTTTTGACGTTAATAGTGTATAAGATTAGAAAATATTTGTATGTTGTTAGGAATTTCTCGTATTTTTAAAATTAGTAACGCAAAAAAGCAACGCAGTGATTCTGCAATGTTTTTCAGTAGAAGCAATCACGGAAATAAAATGCGTCACTCCGTTTGGAAAATATTATTTCGTGAGTTATTGAACGTTTGATATTATACCGTTAATCTTGGATTTGTAAGAAAATAATTTTTCGTTTTACCGTTCAATAATAAACATTTTTTTTATAATTTTGTAACAATTATAAAATATAAGAAAAATTATTTTATTTAAAATAAAGTTTTTTGATCCAAATATCTGAGATTAAAATGTGTAAGATTTTTGAATAACTTTATTGTCATTTCACTTTCTCAATTCCGTTTCCTTTTCGTTTGCTTCAGCTAAAGATTTTCTTTGTTCGTTAACATTTAAAATACTGTACTGTGATTTTTATACAGTATAAGAAATATTGTGCTTATATTTTTTCGGTAATGGGAATTTAAAAAACGTTTTGCAGTTATGTAGAAAGCCATAATTTTTAAGCCCGTGACTAAAAGAAAAAAGTTGTTTATTTATGATTAGAATGCTAAAAAATAGCATAAAAATAGTTGCTTTACCATTGCTGTGAACAGTTATTTAAAATGTCGCACCTACTAAATTTTTACGACATTTAGTAAAGAAAGCTAATTTGAATTTAAAGGTGGGATAATTTATTTTCGAAATTAGTTAAGAATTGCTTAACTAAAAGTTTGTATTTGCCGTGGATTTTTCACTAGGCTATTTATATTTGTAGTTTTGAGCATATCTATAGTTTGTTGTTTTTGGTACATTTGGCATTAGTTTGTCTGATTGGACAAAATTTTCATTTTGTTAAAAATTTCGCGAGCAATGCAATGAATCTTGTGATTTTTTTGCAATGGAAATCTTGATGTTTGGGCAACACTTTTTACAGATTTGTATAAGTTTTCTACGTGAACGTAATCTGAATTTTAAGAAAAGAAAATTTTGAGTTTGAATTGGATCAGAGTGAAATTTGTTTAAACTTATATTTTTTTCAAATTTTTCGCGGACCTGAGGTTGGGTTTAAATATTGCGCTTCAATTACATTTCGTCTTTTAAAAAAAGTACCCGTATTCGATACGTCCTTTACTTGTCTTTAATTCGTTTTAAATTTACAAATATTGTGTCGATCAATATCGAAAAAGTGGTTGTTTAGGTTCTACCAATAATTGTTGCCAATTAGTACAGTTGTTGGTCATTATCAACTACTGTGCATGATTGCTTGAAATTCACAGCAAACTAAAACAATTTTGTTATTGTGGCAATCTTGACTCTTACTGTGAAAAAAATACCTGTTTACAGAAGTTAATGGTTTGTGTAGTAGAAAAATGTAGGCAATTTTAGAATAAATTGTAATTTTAAATGTTTACAAATTTGCGACAGTATTTGAGAAATTTGTTTAATTAACCAAAACGAGTTACTCGTTTTGAAAGATATTTCCAAGCTGAAAATTTATGTATTTGCGATGTTCCATTTCTGTTGTAATAATAAATTATTTTAATTTTAACTGTCTGCGTGAGATGAACTATTTTTTCTAGGTTTAAGATTTTAATTTCCACCTGAGATTTCATGCATCACATACTGCCGATGGCAGATGCATACCTGTGCTTGGCGATAGCTTAAGTTAGGGGTTGTGCGCTCGACTCCTGACTGTGTGGTGTATCTTTCACGGGTTCAGAGATTTTTGTTATTATTACTACGCGACTGAATATAACTTACATTATAATATTTTTGTATAATCCGTTTCCGAATGTATCCTTTTGAGTTGACAATTAATTAAGTTGGATTAATACAGGTAGTGAGCCCTGTATCTTAGTTACAGTAATTTACAGGGAACTTTACAACTGGTGAATATCAGTGAATATTTTGCAATTAATTTTTGGTGATAAACTTTGCATATTACAGAAGTGTAGTGAATCGGTATAACAATTGCAATTTAATAATTTTTTATTACTTCGTGGTTAATGGAAGAATTTAAACACTGTATCAAATGTTCTGTTTACAGTGGGATGATTGAGCATATAGTAACGTAATTTGTACTTTTCGCTAATGAATAATCACTGCAACGTTTCTACCTGTCTTGGTTTCACACAGCTTTCACTTAGCGCATTTCGCGTTACATTTTATTTGAACATAAGCAAATTAATATTTAAAGAAAATTGTTACCGTAAGTTCAAGTATAAGCCTAAAGATTGTTTGATCTGTACCAAGTTTTTATCTAAAATTTGCTTTTACGTTTTTAATTTGAGGTTACTTGACGTTAGCGCTTTATGCAACCGGAAATCACTTACAGATGTTTTGCGTTTGCAGATTTTGTTACGTAATTCACGCAATGACACTTAGTTTACTGATTTTAGGAGTAAATTTGAGTTGGTTAATTGTGATGTTTATTAATTCGGGAGTACAGTAGTGTAAAATTTATTTAGCGATTTCGTATTTTAAAACAACCATGTGTGTTTATTGAAATTTAGTCTTATTATAAATTTAACCTACAATTACCGTAATACAAAATAAAAAAATTTTACATTGCCCGCACATGTATATTACCTCGCATATTCTATGATGCAAAAAGAAAGTGTTGCCAGGGAAGATTCGCTTGCAGATGATCAGATCACATTATCAAAAGCTAAAATTAACGTTGTTGCCACATAACCAATTGAATTGTGAGGTAGTTTTAGACACATTCCGACTCACTTAGCACACGATTGTGCAAAATTGAAAATTTGAGAATTTTTTTTTGTAAAATCCGCACCTTTGAATAACCTGCTAAGG